>PVKP010020615.1:0-40491 GCA_004027715.1 Plecturocebus donacophilus
GCTGGCGACCCGTGGGGCTGCTCCGCCTGGGGATCTCCTGGTCTGGGGGTAATAAAAATCCGTCTGGAAATGCGGCGTCCACTCACCCTCTGCACCCTCACTGGGAGCTGCAATCCTGAGCTGCTCCTATGCGGCCATCTTGGATCCCACCTCCCAGAAAAGTTTTTCAAAGGTATTCTTCTAGAATTTTTGTTATGGTTTCAAGTCTCAGATTTAAGTATTTGATCCATCTTGATTTGCTTTCTGTATAATGTAAGAGACAGGGATCCAGTTTCTTTCTTCTAAATGTGGCCAGCTGGTTTTCCCAGCAGCAGTTATTAAGTAGGGTATCCTTTTCTCAATTTATATTTTTGTGTGCTTTGTTGAAGATCAGTTGATCTTAAAGGTCTGGCTTTATTTCTGGGCTTTCTATTCTGTTCCATTGGTCTATATACCTACTTTTATACCAGTACCATGTTGTTTTCGTAACTATAGCCTTGTGGCATAACTTGAGGTCCAGTAATGCAATGTCTTTGCTTAGGATTGCTTTGTCTATACAGACTCTTTTTTGTTTCATATTAATTTTAGGATTTTTTCCCAATTCTATGAAAAATGATGTTGGTATTTTGATGTGAATTGCACTGAATCTGTAGATTGCTTTGGGCAATTAGGTCTTTTTTACAATATTGATTCTGACAATCCATGAGCTTGGAATATATTTTCATTTGTTTGTGTCATCTAAGATTTCTTTCAGCACTAATGTTAATTATTATAGATTCAACCATGATGCAATTCTACTGCATCTATTGATGCAATCCTAGTCAATATACCAGATTTTGTAGATATTGACAAACTGATTCTAAAATTTATATGTAGATAAAAAAGACCCAGAATAACCAACTCAATACTGAAGGAGAAAAATGAAGTTGGAATACTGATAATATCTGTCTTCAAGACTTATTACTATAAAGCTACAGTGATCAAGACAGGTGTGATATGGTCAAAAGAATAGACAGATAGTTCAGTGGAACAAAATAAAGAGCCTAGAAACAGATCCACACAAATACAGTAAACTATAACTCTTTGACAAAGGAGCAAAAGCAATAAAATGGAGCAAAGATAGCCCATTCAACAAATGGGGCTGGAACAATATCCACATGCAAAAAAGTAAATCTAGACACAGATCTTATCCCCTTTATGGAAATTAACTAAAAATGGATCACAGACCTAGATGTAAAGTACAAAACCATAAAACTCACAGAAAAAGGCATAGGAGAAAATCTAGATGACAGTGGTTATAGCAATGACTTTTAGATAAAACACCAAAGGCATGATCCTTAAAAGAACGAATTGATAAACTAGACTTTATTAAAATTAAGAACTTCTGCTCTGTGAAAGACAAGGTCAGAAGAATGAGAAGACAAGCTACATGGTAGGAAAACATATTTGCAAAATATATAACTGATAAAGTACTGTTATTTAAAATATACAAGGAATTCTTAAAGCTTAATAATAAGAAAACAACCAATTAAAAAATGGGCCAAAGATTGTAACATATACCTCATCAAGGAAGATGTATCGATAGCAATAAGCATATGAAAAGATGCTCCACATTATGTCATCAGAGAAATACAAATTAAAAAATGATTAGATACCACTGCACACCTATTTGAGTGGCCAAAATCTAGGATACTTACAACACCAAATGCAGGCAAGTAAGTGGAGAAATAGGAATTCTCATTCATTGTTGATGGGAATGCAAAATGGTACTGTCAATTTGGAAGAGTTTGGCAATTTCTTACAAAACTAAACATATTCCTACCGAAGAATCCAGCAAGTATACTCCTTGGGATTTACAGAAAGAGTTAAAAACTTATGTCCAGATAAAAACCTGCACATGGATGTTTATCTTAGTTCTGTTCATAATTGCCAAAACTTGGAAGAAACCAAGATGTCTTTCAGTGTAAATGGATAAATAAACTGTGACATATCCAGACGGTGGAATATTCAGTGCTAAAAAGGAATGAGCTACCAAGCCACAAAAACACATGCAGAAAATGTAAAGTCTTATTACTAAATGAAAAAAGCCAATTTGAAAAGTTTACATACATAGCATATGATTCTAATTGTATGGCATCCTAGAAAAGGCAAAACTATGGAAATAGCAAAATGATCAATGGTTGCAAAGGGTTTAATAAGTGGAGCACAGGGGACTTTTAGGGCAATGAAGCTATTCTGTATGATACTATAATGGATACATGTCCTAATACATTTGTTTAAATTCGTAGAGTGTACAACACCAAGAGTGAACCATAATGTAAACTATGGGCTTTGGGTGACAATGATGTGTCATTAATTGTAATAAATGTGGCACTCTGGCAGGAGAAGTTGATATTGGGGGAGGCTGTGTATGTAAAGGGGCAGGGGGCATAGAGGAAATCTGTATCTTCTGCTTAATATTGCTGTGAATTAAATGTACACTAAAAATAATGTCTATTTAAAAAAAACTGAAGTGGTAGTTAGTGCGGCATAGATGATTACACTCTGACTGATACCCTGAGTCTTAGAAAATCCTAAGAGCTCTAATAATAAGTTGCTCTTTTTTTAGGGGTTGGTGGCTCCTCCCTGGGTATCCACATTTCTGGCTCTTCTCTAGGTATTCACATTTCAGGTTGCATGGAGCAGATAGATATTTGAAGAGGCACTGCCTGTTCCAGAATATTTGGAGAGATCTCATAGATAAATTAGGGGGAAGATCTTTCAGTGGAGGATGGAATTACAAAATATCTCCTTTCTAATCTTTCGAATGGTTTCTCCAGGGTTTTAAGATAGAAAACTGGAAGAGATTTCAAAGACCACTTCATTCAATGTCTTCATTTTGCAAGGGAAGAAATAAAAGTTCAGGGAGATCAGTGTTTGCTTGCATTTATATAGTTAATTAAAGTCATTATCTGGACTGGAACTCATGTCCCTTGGTGTTCGTATCTGCATTTGTCACCACAACACACTGTACTTTAGTTATAAATTCACCTTGTCTCTGTATGGGCCGTTTTCAAACCAGATCTCAGACACAATCTTATCTTCAGGTGACACTGGCCATGAGGGGTTGTTTGTACTTTCTAGATTTAGCAAGCATAGGATATGGCTCTTCAGGGCCGGATTGTGGTATGTATCTTGTATTTTTTCTCAGAAATCTTATGTCTTAAGATGCTGCTGAGAAATGATGTTATGACTGCAGAGAATATATAAATTTTCTTTGATTGGCATCTTGCCTTCTGATATGGTTTGGCTGTGTCCCCACCCAAATCTCATCTTGAATTGTAGCTCCTACAATTCTCATGTGTTGTGGGACCTGATGGGAGATAACTGAATCATGGGGGCAGGTCTTTCCCATGCTATTCTCATGATAGTGAATAAGTCTCATGAGATCTGATGGTTTTATAAAAGGGAGTTTCCCTGAAAATTTTCTTTTCTCCTGTCTGCTGCTGTGTCAGACGTGCCTTTCACCTTCCGCCATAATTGTGAGGCCTCTTCAGCCATTGAAACTGTGAGTCCATTAAACCTTTTTTGTTTGTAAATTGCCCAGTCTCAGATATGTCTTTATCAACAGCTTGAAAGTGGACTAATACACCTTCTAAATGTTCAGGTCACTCAAGTGTTAGGCCTTGAACATTTTTTGTCTTTAGCTATAGTCACTCACCAGGTAATCTCATCTAGTCCTGACTTTAAACTCATTCTATGATCCAGATTTAAGTTTTCAATCCCAACCTTTCCACTACTTTTCAGACACTTGTTACCAACTGGCTATATATCATTTCTCCATGGATGCGATAGGATCTCAGACTTCACATGCCTGAAACCCAATTTTTCATCACTCTCGCAATCCCTAAGCCTGCTTCTTCTCCACAATCCTCCATCTCTATAAATGGTGCCACAGTTCATCTAGATGCTCATGTCAAAAAGCCTTGGAATCAGCCTTGACCTCCACATCTCACATCTAACTCATCTGTAAACCCTGTGGGTTTTATCTTCAAAGTGTATCCAGAACCTAATGTCTTCTCACTTCCTCCATTGCTCCACCCTACCTTGCCTGGATTACTTTAGTAGCGTCCTAACTGGTC
Organism: Plecturocebus donacophilus; assembly: GCA_004027715.1. Classification (NCBI taxonomy): domain Eukaryota; kingdom Metazoa; phylum Chordata; class Mammalia; order Primates; family Pitheciidae; genus Plecturocebus; species Plecturocebus donacophilus. The sequence continues at coordinate 4,101 of PVKP010020615.1, forward strand.
TTGTGTTTCCACTCTTGTCATCCTTTATTCTATTCTCACAGAACGGCCAGATTGAACTTTTAAAACTGTAAATCAGAGAAGTAGAAACAAACATGGTGAACCCTATGGATACTCCAGCTTGCTGCCTGGGAGCACTTTTGGAACTATGGTGTGTAAAAGAAGAATCCAAGCAGTCTTGCTGAGCTGAGAAGAGATTGAAGTTTGGAGAGGCTAAAGGAGCTACAGTTTGCAAGGCAGACTAATGAGGAGGAAAAGTAAGCCACACAGCTCAAGAATTTGCATAGTGGTCTGTTTGAGTCTGTTGCTGAATACCAAACTGTGACCTCACAGAGTATAATTCCAAGAGGCCAGGCAAAGAATGACTGGAGTCCTAGAATTTGAAAAATTTCCAGAGCTTACACAAGGCCAAAAGATGTTTGTGTTCTGATCAGCAAGGGGCAAATACTATTGAATTCCTGGTGCATTCAGTGAAGACCTCAAAAGGATAATCCTTAGTTGTGGGGCTATCTCAGCCCTAGAGTATAGGTTCTTTTTGAACCCCCTCACGGAACTTAACAAGGCTCAAAAGGATCAGGCTGAACTTTAAGTGACTTGCCTGCCCAGGAAAATAATAAAACTTTTTTTATAAAGCAAAATACAACACTCAACAATCCAGCTTCCAGATGAAAATGACTAGATGTGTCAAAAATAGGAAAACGTGACCCAGAGCTGTTTAGGGCCTTTGTATTTGCTCTTCTTTCAGCCGAGAAGTCTCTTCCCTCAGATGTCTGTCTGCACAACACCTCAATTCATTTAAGTATCTGTTCAAATATTTTCCTTAGAGAAGCTTTCCCTGATATGTAAAATTATCACTATCTGTCAATCTTAATTCCCTCCGTTTTTTTTCTTATTCATAGCATTTAGTCATTAGATTATGTCTTTTGATATTTTTTGTTTGACATATACTGTATGTAGTATGCACTCAAAAACATTTATTGCATGATTGAATGAATGAATATGAAACAATATTTAGTTTTCTTTGGGTAAACATTTAGGTTACCTAAATTTCCAGTAAATGCCACCAGAATTGTGTAGAATTGTGTGTGTGTGTGTGTGTGTGTGTAGTGGCCTGGCTTTATCTAGTATCACATTAAATTTATACAACCTTAAGAAGTTGGTATTATCTTCACTTTTAGATTCCATTTATTTATTCAGGAGACATTTATTGGACACCTATATGATATATATAAAGGTAGTCTCTGTCAGCAAAATATGCACAGTGTGGCAAGCCAACCTTGCATTTGTGTAAGTAAATGGCTTGTTTAACTGTGGTGTTACAAGATATTATGAACCCAGCATCCAGACATTAGAACCAGTGATGGGATCTTATACAACTGTTAGCCTGATCCTAAAATTGTATGAAAGGCAGCAAGCCCTCACTTCTGAGCTTTCTAGATCTGTCAAGTTCCTTCCTCCCTGCAGTCTCCTGAGACCCCTGAACTTTGGAACTTTGGGAATTCTCTGTGGGAACCAGGGAGGGCACTGTCCAGTTAGATTATTATATACCCTTGATTGTGTGTGTGTGTGTGTATGTGTTTAAACTGAATTTATTTTCTTCTCCCAGACTTCTTCTCTTTCTGGGTTACCTGTATTAGTAGCATCTCCAGCTAACTCCTTCTTCATCTTGCTTTCCAGTCAGCCATCACCCCTGCCAGTTCTGCTTCTGTAAGATCTCTCAGTCGCTTCAAAACCAACCACTTTACTTCCCTACTTACAATTGGGCAAGGAGGGGAATTTGGGAATTGCCTCTTCACAATAAAGTCTAACATCCTTAGCATCACAAATGTAGGATGGCATGGCATTGCGTGTATTCTGTGTAATGCTAGCTGGCTGAAGTGATGGAAAAACAGAGTAAAGGCATCCCACTGACTCTGGGTTGTCATTCTCTCTTGTCCTTGAACATGGTTTTTACACTTATGGCTAAACTGCACTGTCTATAAAGGAAGATAGCCAGGCTAACAATGACAGTACAATGTACTAAGTGCCATCATAGTCAATACCAAATGTTCCACAGGAAGCAAGGAAAAAGATGCTTGACTATGATTGGCAGGGACAGGTTGGAGGAAATGATGCTCAAGGCAAAGCTTAAGGGATGAGCAGGAGCTTAGCATATGGTTAAGATGAGAAATGACATTCTGGGATGAACAAACAGCATGGTGCAGGTATACAAAGGTGTCAGATGACAAAGGGTTTTATATGCCCTGCCGCTGAATCTAGATATATTCTGAGGGCAGTGAGGAATCACTGCAGGGTTTTAGAATCAGATTTATGTGCTGAAAGAATACTTTGGCAACAGTTTTTTTGAATGGCTTTAGCGGGGGACTGGAGGTAGAAAACTATTAGGAGGCCACTGCAGTAGTCCAGACAGAGGGCAGAAATAATACCACTAGCTAACACTGATTTTGAGCTATGTGCCAGGAGCATGGTGGATTCTCATTTTGTTTCATTTCATTTTATCCTAACGTTCCTGTGAGGTGGGGAAACTGAGCAGTTTGCCCATAATCACACAGTGAGTGGTGAACCTGAGATAGAAATTCATGTAATGACCCCAGAGCTTGTGGACCAAACAGCATAGAGGATGGATTTTAGACTGTTTAGGGATATTAAATAATTAAAGGATAAGATCTAATTTCCCTCCCAGAACAGTCCGGCTCAGAGTTCTTAGTTTGGCTCATGGGAGATTCACTAGGGGCCAACCCACCTTCTCTGGGGATAGAGGACATGAGTCAGGCCATCAGGGCTGTGGCTGGGCTGGTTTGAGTTTCCTCGGAGCTTTGCTTACTTCGCTCTGCCCTGTCACACAACGTGGCTGGATTTGAATTATGAGAGTGACTGGCAGGCTGATGCCAGCATGATGCATGAAAAACACTCTCCAAACTGGAAAGAATTTTCCTTCTGGGCTAAGCTGAGAGTACATGTTGCTCATTGGCAGGTCCTGATAATCCCAGCATTCATTTACCAGCATTCTCTGTAAAGCAAAGCAGATGCCTCTGTGTCTGTCCTGTGAAGGGCTAAATGAGAGGGAAATGAGTTCCCTTGACTTACCTGCTCATCAACAGGTGGGTTTTGTAAGCCAAAGGAACAAAAGGAGTTCAAGTTTGTATCTCCCAGATCCTTTCTACCTAATAAAATGTGAGTTAATATTAAGCTTTAAACTCAGACAGTCATTGCCTGTTAGGGGTGACTATTTTTATTCCACATTGTTTGTCAAAAGATTCCTTTCTATTCCTTTTGCAGTTGAATGAAGCAGGAGCAAAGCAAGCAGGTAACCTTGCTCTTTGAGGATTCCTGCAAGTGTCTGAGAAAGATTCGGCAGTTCTGGTGTCCACAGGACTGACACACAGTTGTCTTGAGCATGATGACATTCTTGGGACCTACCTTCTAGAACGTACTGGACCTGCTGCATCTTGTGGCACAAGTTCACTGCCTCTCAAACTAAATAAACAAAAATTAAATAAATAATTAAAATTTAAAACTTGTCAGGGTGCAGTGGCTCATGCCTGTAATCCCAGCACTTTGGGAGGCTGAGACAGGAAGATTGCTTGAGCCCAGGAGCTTGAGACCAGGCTGGGCAACACAGAGAGACTCTATCTCTACAAAAAGTAAAAAGAAAAAGAAAATTAGCTCGGCATGGTGGCATACACCTGTGGTCCCAGCTACTTTGGGAAGCCGAGGTGGGAGAATTGCTTGAGCCTGAAAGATGGAGGTGCCAATATCGTGCCACTGCACTCCAGCCTGGGTGACAAAATGAGACCCTGTCTCAAAAAATAAAAGAATTCAAAAATTAAAATTAAAAAATTAAAAAAAATTAACTTATAAAAGTTTCATTGATGGCATTTACATGATGTTTAAACATCTGGCTCTCACTTAGGTGTCTGATTAAAGCCACCTTATTCAAGGGATCTTCCTGACCACTGAACACAAGCACCAATATTCCTTGGGCCTTCCCACACCAGTACTCTCTCTCAGTTGTCCTGATTGATTTTTCTTTAGGACACTTATCAGCACCTGATAAATATGTTGTTTGTCATCTATTTCTCCTTCTAAGATAAAAACTTCACGAGGTCAAGGACCTGATTTTGTTCACTGCTCTATGCTTGGTATCTAGAACAGTTCTTGGCACACAGTAGATAATCAACAAATATTTATGGAATGATTGAATAAGTAAACTCCTAGTCTATTTCTAACAATAGTCTAATGTGTATTTAGAGTTCATGCTGATCCTCAAGCTACATACTCAAAATCTTTGCATTTTACTCATCTCTTTCTCATATCTTGCTGACTGCTATACATTGCAAAGTTATAGCACCCCTCACATGTGGCAGACTTTTCTTTGATTTTGAGAATCATTCATAGTGTCAAATGCCTCAGACATTAGAATGTATAGTATTTGTTTTTTATCACTTTCAACCTTCTTTTTAATGGCTACTTTGTTTCCATTGTAAGGATGCTATCCTTAATTGTTGTAGTAGCATTTTGGGAGGCCAAGGCAGAGGATTGCTTGAGCCCAGGAGTTCGAGATCAGCCTGGGCAACATAGTCAGACTTCATCTCTACTAAAAATTAAAAAATTAGCTGGTCATGGTGGGACATTTCTGTAGTCCCAGCTACTCAGGTGGCTGAGGCAAAGGAGCGCTTGAGTCTGGGAGGTCGAGGCTACAGTGATCCGTGGTTGTGCCACTGCAGTCCAGCCTTGAGACAGAGAGAGACCCTGTCTCAATAAAAAAGAAATTAGTTACAGTAAATCCTTATAATCATCCTAGCATAGTGAATGTGCCCTTACAATATGGTAGAAGGCAAAAGATGCTCAGACCATGTGTGGGTCAAGGGCACTTTGGCACCAGAGTTCACTTTGGCATCAGGGTGTTCACCCATTGCAAGTTCACAGGTAGAAGAGCTTCTCTACTTCCAGGTCTGCCTGTATTACCCCACTGTCCCAGTCACTGGCCCCCTTAGGGTGCCTCTCAGAGGCCCTGCCAGCTCCTGCTTCCTCCCTTTGCCCTTGCTGTTTCTTCTGCCTGGACAACCTCTCTTTCCCACTTATCCAACTCAAGCCCTTGTTGTTCAAAGCCTTCCCCTTACTGCTCCAGCCACAGCACGGGTCCCTTGAGTTCCTTTCTCTGTATTGGTCTTTCTCTCTTCAACTACGTGATGAGCAGTGAAATTCCACAGAAAAAACCTTTGACTTAGAGTCAAAAGTTCAGGTCTGAGCTTCATATCTGCCTCATATCAGACAGCCATCTTTGAGTCTCAATTTCCTCCTCACTAAATTCTGATAACTATTTATACTTGGAAGACATGAGAAGGCTGTTTCAGAGTCAGGTATAATCATGTAGGAAATAAGCTTTGGAGATGATTCAACCTATGCAGAGATCCAAGACATTATCATTATAGAATTTTTTATGCTTCATCTAGAACAGCGTGGCCTTTACTAAGAACTTCATATAAATCCCAGTGATGCTGGTGGCAAGTGACAGAGTACATTTTAAATAGAGTTGCAAAATGAAATCCTGCTCAGAACTGGCTTTGTTCCCTTTTGGGATTTCCATACTTGGGAAAGGGTGATCAAAGAGAGGAAGAGAAAAAGAAGGAGGCTGGCTTTTTACAGAGCTGTGCATTCAGTTTGTGTAAGCTACTTTGGATAATGACATTTCCTGATTGCCTTTGCAGAGTTGGAACATTTAGTCATTTTTGTTCGTATGTTTAGTCATCCACTGAACATTTATAGAGAGCTTATTATGCCTTGAACACTGTGGATATTGAGATGAATAAGGCACATGCCTGCAACACAGTCAGGTTGAGGGAACTGGCATGTGACCGACAAGATGAATGCAGTGGTTTAGACATGTCTAGGGAACAGAAGGAGCACCTAGCTCAAACCAAGGACCACCAATTATTCTCAGGGCATTATTTGCATGGATGCTAAGGCGGTGTACACTGGGCATGTAACTGCATGTGGTAAGGCAAGAAAACATCCAATACAAAGGAATCCATTAGACAACGTGGTTGTATTCCTGAATTCACGTTCTCAGTCATTCTACGGCTGAATGCTAGTTTGTCGGGGTCTCATGGCGTGGTGCGTTTCCGTGATGTTCTTTAGACCCACTTTCAGCACACTGCCTTGGAGGAAGGGGCCAGATCAGTGTCCCTCACATAAAGGGCCCTGTGTTTCTCCACTGTGTTTTGCTCACTCTAGCCATCTGTGAGTAGGGCCACTGCTCAGACAGTGATACTCAGACACAGGAAGACTTGGTTGAGTCTATTTTTGAATGATTTCAGGTTTCCTAGACTTCTGCTTGAGCAGGCTGGGAAACTCAAGGAAACCCATTTTTCTCTTTTTCTTTTTAAATGAGCTTTTAATTTTAGAATTACAAAAATGTTGCAAAGATAGCACAGAGAGTTTCCATATACCCCTCACCCAATTTCCCTTACTGTAAGCATCAGACATTACCATTTGTCACAACTAAGAAATCAGCCTTGGGATATCTCTATTACCTAAACTCCACATTTTGTTCACATTTCACCAGTTTTCCCACTAATGTGTTTTCCTGTTCCAGGATCCCATCCAAGATATTCCATTACATTTAATTGTCAGTTCTCCTTAGGGTCCTTTAGGCTATGACAGTTTCCTAGATTGTCCTTGTTTTTGATGACCTTAACAGATTTGAGGAGTACTGGTCAGATATTTTGTAGAATGTCCCTCCATTGGGTTTGTCTGATGTTTTTCTCATAGCTAGACTGGGGTTATGGGTTTTTGAGAAAAAGACCACAGAGGTGAAGGTACCATGGCTGTATTCCATTCACTTAATTTCAGTGGTACACACTATCAGCATGACTTCGCTACTGATGTTAATCTTTATCACCTGGCATAGGTGGTCCTTTCTAGTTTTTGCCACTGTAAAATGACTTTCCTTCCACTTTCTATACTCTTATTCTTTAGAAGTAAGGCATTAGGCACAGTCATACTCAAAGGGATGGGGGGATTAAATTCTATTTTCTAGGGAGAGAGCATCTACATTTGGATTCCAATTATTTGGAATTCTTCTGTGAGGAAGATTAGCCTTCCCCATTTATTTATTTATTTATGTGATCATGTACTTATATTGGTATGCAGTGATAAATATTTATTTTATCCTAATTTACATAAATATTCCTTTGTATTATTGCTCAAATGGTTTCTGCTTTGGTCAAGGGGAGCTATTTTAGGTTGGCCTCTTTTTCTGTGTCCTTCTGGCAGGTCTGCACCCTTTTGGTTTTTGAGCACTTCCTTACTTTCAGGCACAAGATGCTTCAGGCTCATCTTGTATTTTTCATCCCCATCTACAAGGATCTATTTTTCACTCCCATGACACTTTGACATCAACTGTGTGGTTTCTTTCTTCCCTACTCTAACCAGTTCTCCAACACTAGCAAAGTGCCCCACAATTTAATTCAGTTCTGACATTAGCTACTTGGAGTTAGAGTCAGACTCTGAAGGTTAAAGGCTCAGTCTCACAAGGCTTTCTCCACTTCAAACACTGATTGCAAGTCCAGACCTCCTGAACTTCTGAGTAACCTGCTATAAATTGGGGATTCCCACCACTCTCTCCTTGAGTTGGACAGATCTCAGGGAAAGCAGTTTACTCACTATTGTCAGTTTATTATAAGGGCTACAACTCAGGAACAGCAGCACAGATGCATAGGGCAAGGCATGAAGGTGGGGGTGCAAGGCTCCCATGCACTCTTCAGGCTGCACCTTGCTGTGTTCACCAGCCCAGGAGCTCTCTGAACCCAGTTATTGAGGGTTTTTCTGCAGTCTCCATTGTGTAGGCATGATTTATTACATTATTGGTCACTGGTGATTAATCAGTCTCCAGGCCTTTTTCCCACCCTGGAGGTCAGACTATGCAGCTGAAAATTGCAACCATCTAATCACTGGCTGGCCTTCTGGAAACCAGTTCCCATCCTGAAGCTATGTGCCCACCAAGAGACATTTTAGCAGCATAAACTCAGGTATGGTTAAAAGCAAAAGATAATCCTCTCACTCCTGTCACTCAGGAAATTCCAAGGGTTTTAGACTGTCTTCTGTCAGGAACCAGGAACAAATACCAAATATTGTAACAAAAGGCACTCCTCTCACTCGATCAGTCAGGAAATTTTAAGGGTTTAGGAGCTCTGTGCCAGGAACCTGAGATGAAGACCAAATACATATTACTATGTCACAATATTACATCATCCCTAGAATCAAGATTGTATTCTTCAAGGAGCTCTGGTTGTTTTTCTTTTTTTGGTTTGTTTGTTTTGGAGAATGGCAATAGAGTTCAAGATCTTGGCTCTGGGTGTGGTCATTGCTACTGAGGTGTAACTGTTTCTAGTCTTCGCAGCAGACAGAGCTACGAAATATAAGTATGTATGTATAATCCATGTATATACACACATATATATTTTTATATCTATCCATCTGTACCTATGTTAAGCTAAATGTGAGTTTAGATTGATGTCTCGACTCTGATCTATCACCACCTGGACTCCTAGCCTTCTCTCTGCTTATCTGTAACTTCTTCCTCTAACACAACACTGGCTCTCACCATCCATCATCAACACTAGTATACATGCACAGCAATTTCATAATCCTTAACTCATACCCCTGTGAGAAGCATCTTTATAGTACAATGTTTATGTACAATTTCCTTTGTCTCTAGCCTTACAGTTTCCAACATTTTCCAAATTTTCAAAGTCAAAACATAATTTTCTAAATTGTCTAAAGATACTTATATTAGCTTTATTTTTCCCCCGCTCCCTACTGTGAGTCTATCTCTTTGAAAATTATTTTCTACCCATTTGGTTTGAAAGAAATACTGAATGTTGGTTTGTCAATCAGTCATTCAACCATGATATTTCCCTCAAATCAGTGTCAGGACTTAAAGAGCATTTCACCAGGCATGGCAGACAGATGAATCTTTTAGACAGTTTTGCTAAATTAGAAAAACGATTTTTTTCCCACACATATTTATAAAAGGCATCTTTGCTTATTCTAGAAAATATGGGAATTTTAATACTATGTGCACAGTGTATAAGGTAAAATGGAAAGACTTTTAAAATTCACTAATGAAAGATATATTCTTAACAACTCCAATAGTACGTATATCACTTTATATGTACCCTGTTGTATCCTGATATAACAGTGGTTATAAACATACAGAATGAGAGTTGGAAAAGAATATCAGTCAACTCTGGTCTGGAAAACATTGGTTTCTTTTGAGTGTTAAATTAAACTAAATTCGGCTTAAGGATGTCTCTGTACATGAGTCCTTACATAACAAACTGCAGCCTAACTTAATACATAAACTAACTGGAAGCCTAATTTAGGAATATACTTTTGTAACAGATAGCTGAGTCTCAGCCAATCATAGCAGCTGAGCTTCATTCAATCACAGGCAGCCAACTGTTTAGAACAAGTTCAAATAAGGCAAACCTGAAGCAGTAACCAATCAGGCTGTCTCTATACCTCATTTCCATTTCTGCACCTCATTTGCATTTTCTGTTCATCAGTGCTGTCTGACCACATGGCAGGTTGGAGTCCTTTGAACTTGTTCTGGTTCTGAGGGTTGCCTGATTCTAGAATCATGAATTAAGTTCTTTCAATTTTGTCTTTGTAATGAGAGTAAGGAATGTTAAAAGTTGAGATATGCTTAAAGACACAGAGATTGAAGTGGAAATTCCACCTTCTCCATTTCTGCCTTATGTCTGGGTGGTTGTGCTCTGAGATTTTTTGCTCCGCTTAAACCATTTTTTTCATAAGTGAGAGCCCCTTGATCCCTCCTTTCTCCAGGCACTTTTGCTTTGCAAATCATAGGAACTCAGGAAACAATTGTATTTTTGTTGTTGTTGTTTGTTTTACTTTTTATTTTTTCTTGAGACAGGGTCTCACTCTATCACCCAGACTGGAGTGCAGTGGTGCTATCACAGCTCACTGTAGCCACAACCTCTGGGGCTCAAGTGATCCTCCCACCTCAGCCTCCTGAGTACCTGGGACCACAGGCACAAGCCACACACTGGGCTAATTTTTAAATTTTTCATAGAGATGGGGGTCCCACTAGGTTGCCCAGGCTGGTCTTGAACTCTTGGCCTCTTGTCTCAACCTCCAAAGTGCTGGGATTACAGGTGTGAGCCTCTGTACCTGGTCAGGATATAATTGTTGAGTAGCTGAATAGTAGACCTAAGTCAGCCTTGAAAATCAACTGTTCCTGCTTATTTTCATGGATCTCTTTTCTGTATGCCAATAAACACATTTTAGTGGACTAATCATGAATCGTTTTATGGTTGGCCTCACATTTAAAATGCTGGTGGTGCTCCTCCTGCCCTCCAAAGCCCTTTATGGAGCACATGAACAGAGCCTTGCCAGCGTTACAAGCTGAGCCCTGCCTGAGGGTGTCTCCATCGCCCCCTCCACCCACTTTACTGGCCATAGAATGTTTGTGCTTTAGTGTTTTCATCAGTGAGTTCCTTTTGCTCACCAAAGGAATGACACAAGAGGCATGTTTGCCAGAAAACCTTTCCCCTCCCTTGCTTCAAATCCATCAATTTACAAAAAGTGTTTTAATTAAAAGAGCTTATAAAAGTTTATGCTTTGGATTTTTCTTTCTTCCCAGGGAAACAGTATTCAGGCTGCATAGAGCCATTTTACTTGGTGGGTGACCATCCTAAAGACGTCCTTTCCCTAAGCCCAATTTCCCTACCAGAGAGAACAGCTTCCCAGGGTTCTTAGGGCTGAGAGGATGCTCTCAGGTGCAGCACTGTGCTGGGGCCATTGCAGAGCACTCAGTTCATCTTCTAGGTAGTTCTGTATCTGGCTTTGTGCCAGAGGGAGAGAGAAAGGGAAGCCGCAGAAGCAGCCTGGGTTGGCAGGACTGTTGGGCATTCGTGGCTTCAGCAGGGCCACGCTGTTTGGTTGAGCAGGTTGTTTCTGTACAAGGCCGTGAGCATCCAGGCCTAAGTCGTGGGCTGAGATCCAGCCTGTACCAGGCTGACCTATGCCTGCTGTGGGGCTGGGTATTCGTTTTCTGTGGCTGCTGTCATGAACTGTCACCAACTGGGTGTCTTAAAACATTTATTCTCTCACAGTTTTAGGGGCCAGAAGACCGAAATCAAGGCATCACCTGGGTTCTGGTGGCTCAGAGGGAGAATCTGGTCCTAGCTTCTGGCAGCTCCTAGAAATCTTGAACATTCCTTGGTTGTGGCAGCAGCACTTTAATCTCTGCCTTTGCTTTCACAGGACCTTCTTCTGTGCCTGTGAGTATTTATTTTCCTCTTCTTTAAGGATACTAGTCATATTAGATTTGGGGCCTTCCCTAATCCAATATGACTCTTTTTAACTAATTACCTCCACAAAGACCTGATTTCTAAATAAGTTCACTTTCTGAGGTTCTGTTTGAACAGAATTTTTCAGGGACAGTCTTCAACCCAGTACGGGCTGCATCAGCTTGAAAAAAAAAAGGCACCTTTAAAAAATTGCCAGTGGTTATGTCTGCTTGTCTGTGTTCTCCATGGTTTTTTTTGTTTGTTTGTATTTTTTCAGTTTGAACAAAGGTGCTATTTGGGCTAGCACAACTGCTAGATTTTGCTATGGAAGCAGTCAGCACTGCAAGATATATTAGTTTCCAAGCTTCTTGAAGCACACACCTTGTCTGGTAGCTCTTTAAGAACCACCATAGCTTCTACCCATCCCTTAAGTTCTCAAAAACATTTGTTGCAATGATGGCAAATAATTATGACAAAAATCTGGAAAGCTCCTGTGGATTACAGCTATTACAGCAAAGCCTTTTAATTTTTTAAGAAACATAGATGAGTAGTCTTTAACCTGTTTTATCCTGTTTTCCCTAAGCCCAATTTCCCCACCAGAGAGAACAGCCTCCCAGGGTTGTTAGGGCTGAGAGGATGATCTCAGGTGCAGCAGTGTTCTGGGCCCACTGCAGAGCAATCAGTTCATCTTCTGGGTAGTTCTGTGTCTGGCTTCATGCCAGAGGGAGAGCTAAAGGGAAGTTGAATGTTTTATCCCATGACTCTTTGCTTCTTTGGTGGTTTAGAAAAGTCTGTTGGATTATTAAGGGTTAAATGTGGTAGATTCTACCTCATTATTGTGAGTCATGCAATATTTCTCAAAGTGTGCCTATGGGATGTTAGCTTCATAAAAATTGTCCCAGGAGAAAATGATTTTGTGGTTGAACAAGACTGGGGAATTGTGCCTTTGCTATTATTTCCCTGGAGATGAGTAATGTACTGGCTTTGTAAAAGTTCCCAAGTCTTGCAGTAGAGAAACCCATCAACTTTGTTTTAATCCAGTGATCCCAAATTTATATGGCTTAAGCCTCCCCTCCTTTTTTTTTTGATAAATGAGTAACATCTATTATTAGGTTTGTGCCCCAATCCCTGTGTTGTTCAAGGTTCAGCTGCTGTCCTAAACATGCCTTTCAGCTCTAAAATGACAGCTACATGAATTTGAACAGTCACTCTATCTCTCTGGGTTTTTCCTTTCTTGTTTGTCAAATGGGAGATACATTTGAAAAATATACGGTGATGTTTCCAGGTTTCCCCTAGTAGTACCAGGTAGGAGAAAGCGCAGTAGCATGACAGGCCCAGTAGCATGACGGGCTGCCGAACTAGGTAGGTGTCGGTGTTTTGCTTCCCAAGTAGACAAAAAGTGGGACACGAGAACTGAGAAACCCTCTGTCTCAGTTGTATTTCAATTAATCCGTAGAACTAGTGTCTAAGCAATAAACTTGGAGAACCACTGGAGAGTGGTCAAGAATATAAATGCCAGAATCAGGCTCAAGACTTAGATTTGTTGACTTTGGATAAGTAACTAAGGCTCTCTGAGCCTGGATTTCCTTATCTGTGAGATAGCAATATAATGCTACTTGCTTCAGAGGATTAATTGAAATACTATAGATAAAGTGGTTAGCACAAATCCTGGGATATAGTCACAACTCAATAAATGTGAGTGTCTATCATTATCATCATCATAATTATTATTTTAATTATCATAAAGCCAAATGACTCCTTAAATCATTTTTAGAGATCATTTGCAGGGAATGATGATCTTGATTGTAACAAAGAAGATGAAGTTTTCAAAGCTGTTAACCTTTATAAAAATCAGCCCTGGTAAGAAAGTTTATATTTTTATCAGCTTCTAAGAACTCTGGGAATTAACATTTACTAAATCCAGTTATTCTGAGCTGTGGGAAACTGTTTTGCATCTATCAATAAGTTGTTATTTCTTCAGGCTGGACATAAGCTATCATGTTTACCCAGTTAAGCCAAAAGTCGCCAATGAGGTCTCCATTTCAAGGGCATTTCACAGTTACTGACTTACCTCAGGAGTGTGGAGTTGGGGAAGCAGAGAGACAGCAAGGAATAGGTCCAGGGAAAATGATGGGAAATTCCCGAGAAACACTGATGTGTCTTTTGGATGCATGTACCACAGAAGAGTCTGCAGTGGCTGCAGAGTGCACTGGCAACTTGGCTAAGGCAAAGTTCAGCTTCCATAGCACTAGTCCTCAGAAGGATGGAAAGAAAGACCGTGTTCCAGAGAATGATATGCACAGACTCTTGGCTGATTGCCCAGGTGGGTTGGTGGAATAAATAGTTGTCCCTGTCAGGACCTGGGACAACAGTAAACCTGGCCTGAAAACCTATTCCATGTTCTGAATTCAGAACATGGAATAGGTTTTCAGACCATATTTCACAGGGCTCTATTGTACAGAATTTCCAAATAGTTATTTGAAAATTCAAATATGATTTCAGGCCATATTTCATAGGGCTCTATTATTATTTGTTACTGTAACAAAGACTGTAAAGGGAGGGAGCTGCCACTTACAAGCATCCGAAAAGCACTAGTCTAGTACAAGGGATTACAGATCTACAGGTCTTTATTGCTCTCACCTTCATAGAGACGGCAGACCTATTATGTGTCCGTCAGAGAGAGGGCTGAACAGACATCTTTCCCTCTAATAGCACAACATCTCAGCAAGGCATTGCAAATACAGACATAGCCACTAAACAGTGCATATGAGGAGATAGAAAGGCATGTGATACAAGAATATTTGTGCAACCCCAAATTTAGTAGTTAAATCTCCCCAGTTAAAGTGTGTGTTTCTTGCAAATAGGTAAAATTGTCTTAGCCTTCTTTTGTATCCCTTCTCTTCCCACAACACCTAGCAATGCCCTCATCACCTACTTGGTAGAGTTTATTAATCGGAGCTAATGAAGTCAAGGTATTGGGTTGAATACCTTGGGTAGACTGCTTAATTCATGGGCCCACACAGGGCTGCTTCCTAGGCCAATCATCTCTCAGATGTTGTTGATTTGGGAGCAAGTAGGGAGAGAGGAACAAGATAGGAGTTATGAATGGAAGTACCTGGCCCCATTACTGGACAGTCAATACCAAGAGAATATGCTTTTTGTGGTCATCAGCTACAGCCTCTTCAGATGTGAGGCACTGATCCAAGACTGTGAATGCTACTCACTCTAGCGTGTCATTCCTGAGAGGGTATAGTTTCCTCTGTCTGTGTCACAGAAGGGGCCACTGAGCAAGCCCAGTGAAGAAAGTTCCATACAATACATGCCCCCATAGTGCCCTGTGTTTCCTAAAGCACATAGAACAACATAAGAAATGGAAAAGAGCCAGAAATTCAGTGCAATAATGGCGAGGGAGGTGATGGGAGCTCATCTTTTTAAAGATGCAAGAGATGGACAGGAAGATTGTACAGGTAAATTAAAGAGGTCCCAAATCTTCTCTTCCAGATGCTGGACTAGGTAGATGTCCTTGTTTTGTTTCCTAAGCAGACAAAAAAATGGGGCACTAGAGCTGAGAGACCTGCTGTCCCAGGTGCAATTTGAAAGAATGAAATCATCTGCTACAAAATTATGAGCAGGAAATGAAACTTGTCCAGGGTTGACTCCTGGGGCCTGTGAGCCACCTGGCACGTAGAAGTGTGCTGCCAGTCCCCTCATTGGCACTCATGACAGACATCAGTAATGGATTCCATCATTCTTCCCCATCAAGCCTGGACAAGGCCTTACGGTTCTCAACAGAGAGTGGCCAATTGGTTGGTACTGGAGCTCTAAATGAAGTGTATTTGCCATCCTGGCGATGGGTGTTCAGTAAGTGTTGTGTGATTGGGTGAGTACATGAATAATTATTTACCTAATGCCTGACTCAGTGACCAAAACAGGGCCTGTACAGTGTACAAACTCCATAAATACTTGTTGACTGGATGGGTGAGTGTGATGGTGAAGCCACGGGAAGACCAGTGACCCTTCTTGCATATTAGTGCATTGCTGAAATGGGACAAAGCTGAAGGACGCGTTTGCTTCAAAGTATGAGCTTTGATTCCTGATACATCTTGCTGTGTCTTCCTCACCACAGGGAGGGATGGGGGAACGGATGGGATGACTCAGGCAGTTCCTTAGAGACAGCCCTCAGGTGATGTGGAGTCTAAGTTCTCTGGGGAGGCTCTGACTGGGGGCTGCAAGCGTTGGGGCAGGGAATCTTTGGAGCAGGATGGTCTCTGGCTGTTTGAGTTTTTTTTCTGTTCTTTAAGGGAGGAAAAAAGTGTATGAACAAAAACTGCCAGAACTGTGATCAGAGACACGGGCAAGCAGTTTTAGATCCTGACACACACTGGAGGGCCTGGGGGTCCAGGGATGATGAGGACACCCTGAATGAGGGTGTGGGAAAGAGCATGATGCTGGGAGTCAGGAGATCTGGACGGAGCCCCAGCCCTGCCAGCCACAGCCTCACTCAGGGTGTCCTTATCATCTCCAGACCCCCAGGCCCTACACTGTGTGTCAGGATCTGTGGAGGGCCTGGGGGTCCAGAGATAAGATTGTCCGCAAGCAAGAAGCTTTGCAGTCTACCTGGGGATGGGTAAATACAGTTGACCAACAAGGATTTGAAGTGCATGGGTCCACTTATATGTGAGTTTTCTTCTGCCTCAATCATCCTTGAGACAGCAAGACCAACCCCTCCTCTTCCTCTTCCTCCTCAGCGTACTTGACATGAAGACAAGGATGAAGACTTTATGATGATCCATGTCCACTTAATGAATAGTAAACATATTTCTTCTTCCTCATGATTTTCTTAATAGCTTTTTATTTCTTTAGTTTATTGTATGTTATGTGTATTATATACTGTATTCATACAACAAACTTGAGAAAACTAGTTTGTTGTACTAGTTATTGTACTAGCTTATTGTACTAGTTTTCTCAAGTTTATTATATGAATACAGTATATAATACACATAACACAATCAACTAGAGAAACATAAAATGAGTTTTCTCTTATTTATTATATAATATGTGTACTATATGCTGTATTTTAATTGTACTTATATATATCCTTACAGTAAGAATACAATGTATAATACACACAACATACAGAATATGTGTTAATTGACTTTTTTTATTGGTAAAATTTCTGGTCAACAGTAGGCTATTAGTAGTTAAGCTCTGGGAGAGTCAAAAGTTACAGGCAAATTTCTGACTGTAGGGAGGGTAGGTGCCCCAATCCCTGTGTTATTCAAGGGTCAGCTGTCATCATAAGCATGCCTTCCAGCTCTGAAATGAGAACGACATGAATTTGGACAGCCATTCAGTCTCTCAGGATTTTTCCTTTCTTGTTTGTCAAATGCGGGATACATTTGTAGTTTGTGGTGACATTTCCAAAGGTTTCCTCTAGCTGCACCAGGTAGGAGAAAAAGCAGTAGCATGACAGGGCCATGGACTGGGGATGAGAAATAAACACATCATCGGTGCACCTGCAGGCTTGCCAGCTTTCTGTTCTTCATGGGCCATGAGAGGGACCATCTGTGAAAGTTGTTGAGAGTAAAATCTCCAATGTCTCTTCTTGCTGGAATATCAGTTTTATGATGTGTTATCTCATTGGTTACTAAGGAAATTAGAAAGCCAAGGGATCAGAAGTTTCTAGACTTCTCCACAGACAACAGAAGCACAAACAAACAACAGTACCTCAGCAGGCTGGCCTCCCATTGCTGACAGGTGTTTGGGTCCACTGCTGGCTCTCTTCCAAGCCTCTTTCCAGGCTCATTTTTCCTGGTGCCTTGTGGAGCAGTGCCCATCTCTTTTGGCTAGAGCCCTGCCTATACCCCTGTGCTTTAAAAGGAAGATATTCAAAGTAATAGGAGATGGTCAATAGTCTATCCTTCAAAAGAGGGAAAGCCCACAGCCTAGGAAATAAGGCTTTTTGGGGTAGGTCTTAGGAGTGGTTAACAATTCTGTAGACCCCACAGTACTTAGCATACAACTGTGAAAACAGTACCCCTCTCTGCCTCCTTTCAACAGCATTAGGGAGGGTACCAGTACCCGTGGTCACGAAAATGATGAAGGGATGTGAGCTTTTTGAAGCAGTTTGTATTGCATCTCTTTCTATTTAAAAATGTCTAACAATTTCTCACTGTTTATTGGATAACCTCAGGCCCTGGACATGGTTCACGAGCCCTCATGTGCTGGTCTTGTCCTGCTGTCAGAGTTCCATCGAGATCTCCTGACATACCCAGCTTGTGGGCTCCCAGGCTGGCCCAGGACTTTCCTGCCCCTGTACCTTTGAATACTCTCTTCACCTTTTGCCATCAGGCAAACCACTGTTCACCCTAAAGGGACATTGGAGATTGTCCTCTATTCACCCATTAAGGGTGACAGTATCTCCTGTGATAGTCTGAGAAAATGCACTCCCTTCTAAAGTTATATTCATTTCCTAATCCTTGGAACTTGAGAATATTACTTTATAGGGTAAAAGATAAGATTAAATTAGAGATCTTAAGAGGAGTTGCTTGTCTTGGATTATCTGGGTGGGCCCTAAACACGATGATCTGTAGCCTTATAAGAGTGAGGCATAAGGAGTTGTGAGGGTTGATGGAGAATGTCATGGAAAGATGGAGGCAGAGACTGGAGTGATGTGGCTACAAGCCAAGGAATGCCGGTGGCCATCAGAAGCTGGAAAGGATGAGGAACAAATTTTCTTCAGAGCCCCCAGAGGGGGTGTGGCCCTGCTGATACCTTGAGTTTGGACTACTGGCCCTCAGAATCATGAGAGAACAAATTTCTGGTGTTTTAAGCCACCAACTTTATAATAATTGGTTACAGTAGCAATAGAATACAAATGCAAAACCTCTTTGTAGCTTTCAGTGACCCCTGCCAAGCAAAACGATTCCTTCCTTCCTTCCTTCAGGTCAACTTGAACTATTGCACTGAGCACATGTCATTCTCCTTTGCCCATTTGGGCTTTGAACTCTGTGGGCCAGCAGCTTTTACCATAGTCCCTGACACAGTATCAGAAGCCAATACTGATGTGACAAAATTTGTGCAGACATTTCCACAGGTTTCTTCTAGCAGTCAGGTAGGAGAAAGAGCAGCACAATAGGGCCACAGGCCAGGAACAAGAAGTAATTACAATGGATGGACCTGCTTCATGAAAAAAATCACTTTCCCCTGTGAGATGGTTGGTAAATGTGTTTGCTGATGTGAACATCTGGGAAACCGCCAGTTCTCACGATGGTGATGAAAGAATATTCTTGGGCATGTATGATTGGCGTGCGATTGGTGCTAAAGATGGCTGTTACCTACTCAGGAGTGTTCTTTCAACTGATAGACATTGTGCCAAAGAAACTTGGACCAACTCTTAGCTGGCTGGAAAGCCCTCCCAAGCACTCTGTATGCTATTTGCAGAGATGTGGATGTAGAGCAGAGCCTCTGTTGACATGAACTTCATGCATGCCATCTTTCCCTTTGTCTTGTCTTATGTGAATGCATGGATCAAATAGTGGCGAAATGGAGAGATCACAGGCTTCTGGGTCAGATGAGTGTCTGAGTCTCAGTTCTCTCTTGTACTAGCCGTGTGGCCATAGTCTAATGATTTAATCTACTTGGGCCTCATTTCCACACCCATAAGATGGAGATAATGATACCTACTACACAAAATAGTTGTGGGAAGCAAATAAATGATATATGTGCAAGATTTAATACAGCCTAAACCTTTGCGCAAATGCCTGCTACAATTATTATTAAAGGACAGTAACTGTGAATTCTGGTTTTATTCACTGTAGATCCTTAAATCATGTTAAGCATGAGGCTGATGCTAAATAAATGGTTGGACTTGTCTTTGTCTTCAGAGTGTCCCTTGTGGCTTTTGAGATCTTGTTCTAGCTTTCCTTACATCATAAAGGGCAGCTCAATCTCCTGTCCCTTCTTCCTCCATTCAGAGTCGAACCTCTGGGGAGATTAATGCTGCACAGAGCCCCTAGCTCCTCACCTCCATTCATTCCTCAGTCCTCTGCAATCTCGTTTCCAGCCACTCCCTCAGGACTGCTCCAGCCCAGATCCCCTGGATACCTTGCTGTGCACTGTATGCTTTTCAGGGCCCAGCTTATGTTCCCCCTGTTGCAATTGACATTGCAGTTCCTCATTCCTCGAAACTTTCTTCTTCCTCAGCTTTCCTAATTTTCCTCTTTTCTACTTTGCCTTTGACTGTTTAGTTATTTTTCAGTCTTTTTCAGTCTTCTCTTCCTCTGTATGCCTCAATGTCTGGTGCTTCCTAAGGTTTTAAACTGAGTTCTTTTCTTCTCTCATTCTTTTCACCAGCCCTGGACACACCTACTACTATGGGGGCTCCCACATCACCTCTCTGCAGTGGCTCGTAATCTTGTCTGTTTCCTGGTCTTCAGTCCCAGCCCAGCCATCCTCTGATCCCTTGGTGTAGATGCAAACTAGAGGAAAATAGAGTCCTCTGCCTTCCCTCAAAGCTCGTCCCTGAGATCCTGGCCTCTGAGAAAGCTACCACCATTTTCCTTAGCGTCCAAGCCAAAATACCGGAGCCAACCTGGACTGCTCCCCTCCACACCCCATCAGTCTTCAGGTCCTGCCAATCTGATCTTTTAACTTTGCTCAAATATACCCTCCCCTCTCCACCTCTGTGGCCACTGCCTTAGTTTGCCTTAGCTGGGCACCTGTCAGGGTACAGAGTGTATGCTAATGACTGAATGAACAAAGAAAGGAAGGAAGGAATAAAAAAGAGAAGGAGGAAAAGAGAAAGACTGGCTTGGTTTGTTGGATTTTATGTTATTGAACATCATGGCCTGGTTTGGACCTATTTGCATTATTTCCATGTCACTGTCTGGGAGAGCTGGGGGAGGTTTTACTGGAAAGCTGGAGTGAGAGCTAGACAAGCCAGTGGGCATTAAGGGGTGCTATGGAGACAGAGTGTCTGGCCCATGAGTGAGCTAGGCTGTACTCTGCATCCCTCTGGACCACAGAATATTTTTCTATGCGTCACTCTTTTTTAGTAAGCACTCTGGGATTCTGCTATTAGGAAACCTATGTGACCTCAACCTATTTTACTGCTTTCGGTAGTCACTGTATTTGTTCATTTATATGTATTAAAAGAAGTTGGGTGGCGATGTTCCTGTAAATTCTCCAGATGATGAGAGTTAAGCTTAGGAGGATTTGTGTAATTTGCTTGGCAGTGGAGCTGAGAAATGCAAATCTGTCCTTCAGAAATAGGGTGGGTAAGAAGCAGGAGACAGGTGCTTGGCTGGATTTCCAGAGGAGGTGGTGGAGCTGGTCATCTGGGCCAGGAAAGGAGACCTATGCATATTTGCTGGCTGCTGTGTATGTGCCAGGCACTTTATGTATGTTATTTCATTCAGTTGTGAGATAGTGTGATTCTTTCTACTGAAGCACAGGGAAGTCGCAGAGCAGGCCAGATGCAGACTCATGATTTGAGCAGTGTCTGTTGGACTCCTAGGTCTGTGCTGCCTGTGAGGAAGGTCTCTGAGTTGAGACACAGACAGCATTTGCCAAGGTACTGCTGATTTAGATGCTCTCTTGCACAGGAATCCCCGGCCTTTGCCATTGTAGGGGAGGGGCAGGTGGTCACTGGATGCAACTTGCAATATCACTGTGTCTACTAGTATGAAGAAAAACCCAGAAAGGAGGTTGTCACCTTGTTTTTGAGAGAATTCCTTATGCCCTCTACATTTATTCACCCATTTGCTGGGCACTCAGTGCTTGGCACCGGGATCTCACATAAATAAATAGTCTTGTCATCAGTGACCACTGGATACCTTAGAGAGGAGGAGCCAAATGAAAACAAAGGTAGAAAGGAAGGAAAACACCCCATGCCTATCTAGAGAACTATGGGCTGTGGACCAACTCTGGAAGGTTGCCTGTTTTTATAAATAAAGCTTTATTGGAACATAGTCATGCTCATCTGCGTCTACATTTTCTATGGCTGCTTTTGCCCTGCTATGGCAGAGTTGAGTAGTTTAAAAAAAAAATAGTCCACATGGCTCACCAAGATGGATATATTTACTGTCTTACCTTTCCTAGAAAAAAATTGCTAACTCTTTAATTATACCTAGGAAAGCCTTGATGAAAGCTACATAATTTGTTTTTTCAG
This sequence comes from Plecturocebus donacophilus, assembly GCA_004027715.1. NCBI lineage: Eukaryota > Metazoa > Chordata > Mammalia > Primates > Pitheciidae > Plecturocebus > Plecturocebus donacophilus. Next base: position 25,590 of record PVKP010020615.1, read on the forward strand.
ATGATCATCTTTGATGAACCTGACAAATATCCTATTGTTGTGCTTTTGATAAAGTGTATTTTTCATGCAATTAACAATCATTTATTTATTAAACTCTGATCTAAGCCAGGCACTTTGCTAGGCAGGGACTTAGAGGGCAAAGGTGAATGATACTTGAGCTCTATTCTTACGGAGCTCACAGCCTAATGGGGAGCACACAAATAAACAGATGCCTGCAATACAGTGTGCCATGTGCCAATGTGGAGTGTGTTTATTTATAGCATGTTGTGGGTTACAGAGGAAGAGCAGCCACTCATGCTTTGGGGCCACAGGGAAAGTGGCCTCTAGATGAGAGGATTGCTTTGTGACTGGACAAGTGCTTAGGGACACACTTCACTTTATGGAGGAGACATAGATAAATCTCATTCTTACCAAGCGTCCAGCTCCAATAGCATCCAGACCAAGTCTGTGATCTTGGCAGGCTCCAGAACCTACCCACTGGGGAAGCATAGCAGGAGATTGGCACTGATGGCTGTGGTAGCCAAGGCCAAACTCAGTATGCCCGTGCACCTGGAGCCATTGTTAGAGCACGTGAGAATCCTGCCTGGAACAGAAAGGGAAAACAGCTGATACCAGGAAGCTGCCCCACTCCAGCCATTGCAGAATCAGGAGACAGTGCTCCAACCTCACACCCCCAAGAACAATGCATCAAGCTCAGCTGTGCCACTGGTAGGTGAGATGACCTGGGAAGCCACTTTCTTCTCTGAGCCTCAGTTTCTTCTGTAATGCAGAAAAAATATTGACCTCATAGATAGTGGTGTGTAGTCTAAAGAAGTTATAAATATGGAGGCATCTGGCTTATAGTAGATATCTCTTTAAAAAATTATGGGGAATCTTTTAAAGAGAGCCTTTTGAACATCTACTACAAGGTGAACTGAGGTAATGTTTAGGAAATCACTGTTATTCTGGGTCTTTTTTTTTCTGAGCTAGAGTCTTGTTCTGTGAAGTGCAGTGGCATGATCTCAGCTCACTGCGACCTCCGCCTCCCAGGTTCAAGTGATTCTCATGCCTCAGCCTCCCGACTAGCTGGGATTACAGGTGCCCACCATCACACCAGGTTAATTTTTGTATTTTTAGTAGAGATGAAGTTTCACCTTGTTGGCCAGGCTGGTTTCAAACTCCTGACCTCAAATGATCTGCCCACCTTGGCCTCCAAAAGCGCTGGGATTACAAGCGTGAGCCACCTTGCCCTACCTATTCTGATTCTTTCCCCGAGCAATTCCCATAGTGATTATTAACTTGGCCCTGGATCACACAAACCTGGGTCTAAACCTGCTTCCATGTGTGAGTCTGGACAAGTTGTTTAACTTCTTTCAATTCAATTTCCTCATCCATAAGATGGGGTTTACCATGGCACCCACCCGTGGGATTGTTGAGAGGAGGAAAATAAGAGAATGTATTCAAAAGGCTCTCAACGCTTGGTGCTGGAGAAATAAAGAACCAGCACAAAAATCTGAATCATCTTGTCCTCTCATTTTATTCATGTGGAAAATTCCCTTTTTCACTCTCTCTATCAGTTGAGTGTACTGAGCCTGGAGATTTCAGAGAAGCCAGAATGGAGGCACATGGAGAGAAAGGAAGATTTCATATCTTGCTTTCTTCTCTGAGCTTGCTCTTTCTGAACTTAAGTCAGATTTGAGTAAACTCAGTACTGGATTTGCTGAGTGGAGGCTGCCAGGGGAGCATGAGGTGCTGGTGCTCCCTCCAAGGCCCAGGGGTCCCAGAACATGCCTCTGAGACCCAGTAGGAGTTCCTGTTTCAGGTTAGATGGTGCTCATGTGAACACCCCTTTGTGCCAGTTCTCGACTCAACTTCATGCTGGATCACTAACTGGCTCATCAATAACCACAGATTAACTACTCAGGTCCCTAGACATGGAGACCTGGTGCAGTGAATGACCCTTTCCACAGAGGAAACCTAAAGTCATTTGAAGAGCCAGGGACCTCTCTCTTTTTGGGAATAAAATGGGAAAATGTCTACCATCAGCTTTTTATGCTCACAAAAGATTTAAAGTTATTTATGAACAATGGCTTAAGCAGGATGATAATGCTTGGGGTCTTATTTCTATCTAATATCCAAATTCAGGGCTGCAGAAAGCTGATGCCTGAATGAGGCGCTGCCTGCCTCTGGCTTTTTTGTTTGGATGAAGGAGGTTGAAACTAGTGACATCATTCCCCATTATGATCACTAACAGCAGTGAAAATGAAAATTTAACACTTAAGGGGGGCCAGGTGCAGTGATTCACACCTGTAATCCCAGCACCTTGGGAAGCCTAGCCAGGTGGATCACTTGACATCAGGAGTTCAAGACCAACCCAGCCAATGTGGTAAAACCCCATCTCTACTAAAAATACAAAAAATTAGCCAGATGTGGTTGTGTGCACCTGTAATCCCAGCTACTCAGGAGGCTGAGGCAGGAGAATCACTTGAATCTGGGAGACGGAGGTTGCAGTGAGCTGAGATTACACCCCTGCACTCCAGCCTGGGGGACAGAGCATGACTCCTTGTCAAACAAAACAAAGCAAAACAAAACAAAACTAACAAAACAACAAGAACAAAGAAACACTTAATGGGAAATAACACTTTATGATGTGCAAAAGCAAATAAAACTATTGCTACTTGCTCCAGGCACATTATAGACATTATTTCATTTAATCCTCAGAGCAACACAATGAGGTGATCGCTCCATAGTTTTATGAGCAAACAGGTTTATAGAAATAAAATAAGATCCCAGGGTCTCCCAGCTGATTAATGACAGAACTGACACTCAAATGTAGGTCTGCTCATTTCCACCTCCAGTTATGCACAGGTAGGGCTTGTGATTAGGAACTGGAAGCTCTGAGAATACACGGCTGTGGCACCTTCCTGCAGGTGAAAGGGGCTTTTTCCCCATTCTCAGAATTGTGTCTGGAGGGCACTTGCAAGGCCAGCAGCCTTCTGTTGCTTCCTAGATGTTCTGCTGCAATGAATACAGGTTGTGCTCACTTCCCAGGAAAACTGGAGATCTTTTCAAGAGGAAAAGGAATGAGTGGAGACTGAGGCCACATTTGGAAAGAGGGACCAAGCAGCCCTCAGGTTGGCACTTAATAAAACTATGGGAAGGCAATTACTCTCACGGGTGATGGCCGAGAACGTTAAGAGCTATGAAGAAATCTGGGAAATCCAATTCCTTCATTTTCTAGGAATCACAGCCCCAAAGTGTTGAAATTATTTGTTCAAGCTTCTCTGGCTAGATAGTTAGAAATAACAGCAAAAATAGTAACAGTCATGCTCATAGGTATTATCTCATTTGGTTCCTCAATAGTCTAGTAACAGAGACATCCTTATTACACCTATTTTATACATCTTTTGTGGAATATTCTGAGACTCAGAGAGGCTAACGAACTTGCCTGGGGTCAGACAGCTTGCACTGGGGCAGCTTTCCTTGGAGTCTGTCCAGGTCCCACATCTTTTGGCCTCAACATACTCAGCAGGCAGGATAATCATAAGCCCCTAAGTTTTTTAATTATAGACTTCCTTTCACATAATCAGCTCTGTGCTCCCCATAGAATCATCTTCATATTCGTTAGACTGTTACACCCTCAGTTTGGTCTGGACAGCAGGGGCACTACACTAAGGTTTTAGACCAGCTGTGTAGTGTCCAGCTGTGGAAACTTGCTTGTATCACCAATCCTGCCCCTCCTTAAGCAGAAACATCTAGACACACCCATCAACCTGGTACCTGGACAGTGGGCCCGGAGGCACAGGCCCACTGGGCAGACTCTCCTGGGCAAAGTGCTCCAGGCAGATGGCCCAGAGGAATGGAGGGGGCCCTGCAGGCTGGTATACAGTCCCAGAGAATGCATCAGCCATCTTGGGGTTTCTGGGCAGGCTCTGATTCCTTCTACCTTCCAGAAAGCAAGACGTGACCACTTGATAGACTCACAACAGTAAGTTCAACAACAATAAGTCCCAAGCACCCAACTTACAGGACAGTTTAAGCAACTAACCACAGCTATTTACTCTTCCCCAAAGTCCCCTTGGTGAGAAGGCCCCCTGTCCCTTTAGAGGCTGAAATCCGAGGCCTTTCCAGGTTCCTCTGTGGCCCCTCAGTGCAAAGGTTTGCCTGGGTTCTAAAGCACGGGGCTCTCTCTTCCTGTCTGGCTCTGATCTGTCAGGAAAAGGTGGCTCCTGTTCTTCCCACTCAGGAAAAAGTGGCTCAAAATCCCTCAGCAAGAGCCAACACTGCCTCCTCTGCCAGGTGTCCCAGGGCAGGGGTCCAGATAACTCAGCTGCAGAGGTGCTGTGTTTACCCTGGGTCACTCCTCTCTGGGTCACTCCTGGTAACCTCTGAAAAGCTCTTCCCATGGATGAGTTTCCACTGTGGCTGCTCTGGATGTTGGCGGCAGGGTGTGTCCCCAGCCCTTTGCAAATGCCTGTGCAAATGGCCCACATGGTTGGCTTGGGAGGCTGGAGCATCACCCTGTCATCTTTCATCTTGTCATCTTGCAGCTCCCCTGCTCAGGGCCTGGGACTGTTGACTAGTCACACTTCACAACGCTGTGGGCCATGGGGCCTCCTGGCTGGGCTTTAGTTTTCCTGTTACTTATGGTCTCTCAACCGGCTAAGGAAGAAAAATAGATTGTCCAGGGACCCCTCTCTCCCATATCACTTGTCCCCCTGCCCTCTGAAGCTGTGATATTACTGTTGAGTGATGGATAGAGAGCAACCACAATGAGCACTTGGCCAGGAGTCTGGCCACCAATTCACGCAGGGGGATGACCCTTGTTGACTCTGCTCCCTCCTCTATCTTGGTGGCTGCGGGACGATGCCTCCTTTGTCTTTGGTCTTGCAGCAATCCTTTCTTAGCCCACAGAACACATTTTCCTTTCATCTACCAAGTTTAATGTTTCCTATGCAGTGACAATGAGTATATTGCTAAAACCTTTGAGAAAATAGAACCATGTGATTCTGTAATCAGATACGTAGTTCCAGAGGACTGGATGTAGCATATATATATATAGTGCTTATTTATATATGCTACAGCCAGGCCTCTGGAGCTACGTATCTGATTATATAAAATATATAGCTAATATATATAAAATATATAGATAATATGTATAAAATATTTATATATTAAATATATAAAAATATTATCTCTATTATCTATCTATCTATATTTATACATATGTGTGTATATATATATATTCTTTTGGGACAGAGTTAAGCTCTTGTTGCCTAGGCTGGTGCAATGGTGTGATCTTGGCTCACTGCAACCTCTGCCTCCCTGGTTCAAATGATTCTCTTGCCTCAGTCTCCTGAGTAGCTGGGATGACAGGTGCGCACCATCATGCCTGGCTAATTTTTGTATTTTTAGTAGAGATGGGGTTTCACCACGTTGGCCAGGCTGGTCTTGAACTCCTGACCTCAGGTGGTCCACCCACCTCAGCCTCCCAAAGTGCTGGGATTATAGGCGTGAGCCACTGCGCCCGGCCTTGTTTCATAATTTTAAACTTCCATTGATACTGAAGTTGCTTTCCTCTGCGAGAGGCTGATAGTATAAATCACTTCTTTTCTTTTTCCATTGTGATGCCCATTGGTCAGCACAACTCACCCAGAGTGAACATATGTTTTCTTTTTTATTTCTTTTCCTTAAGATTCCTTTATTTTTGACCATCCTTCCCCAACCTCCTCCCAGGGCCCTGCCTCTCAGTCAATGGTTCCATTCCTTTTGTTCACTGATGAAGCCTTGGACCAGTGGCAGCAACTGAGTGGGCAGCTTGGGCAACGGTGCCGATGTTGAGAAGAGCTCTTAAGTCTTTTGGTCTCTGTAGTTGAGATTGCTAATATTGAGCACCTTTGCATGGTGTATCTGAGGATAATTTTGCCAACAGAATCTCAGACTCTCTTCTTAATCTTACCGAAGACCCTTCCTCTCACAGTGTCATTTGTTGAGCTGTGATTATTTGCCAAAGAAATAATTGGCATACCTGCCAATGTAGAGGCCCTGTGCTAGGTGATTTATCTATGCAATTGAGGGTAAATTCTTGAACTTCTCCTGGTTGCAGTTTCTTTGTCTATAAAGTAGAAATAACAACACTTTTAATCTAATAGTGAACATGTATTTTGGAGGATATTGGTTATTTGCTCCCTCAAACCCTCATTGTGTCCAAGTGGGTCCTCGGTTGGGAGGCACGAGCCCCTGAGCTGGTCTGTGTTCCCTATCTGTGCAAGGGTTCTGGCCCTGCAGTTTCTCTTTCCCTGCAAGTGATTTAGAGTGGAGCTACAGAGCTAGCTGTAATTTTGAGGCCTTTTCCCACATCGTGGACCATTAGACTGTGAACCCAGAAGATAATTAGAACCACTGCCTGCACATCTTTGGTTGCTGGTCCTTTGAATAAACTCATTTGGTGGCTTTAAACCTGGGTGCCCCAGCTGAGACCCTATGATTTGTTCTGTGGTGCCTGATGTGCCAAATATCTCTTTGTACCAATATATATATTATACAATTACGTTAGATGGTTCTTCTCAAGAGTGCACAGTTCCTCAGGATCAAAAATAGTGCAAAACTCCTTCAAATAGTAGCATTAACATCATTACCCAAAGAATGCACTTCTAGGAGCAGAAAAGGCATATTAGGCCATTTTTGCATTGCTTTAAATAAATACCTGAAGTTGGTAATTATAAAGAAAAGAGGTTTTATTTTGGCTCACAGGTCTGCAGCCTGTACAGGAAGTATGGTACCATCATCTGCTTCAGGTGCATCACCTGCTCAGGAAGCATGCAATCATGGCGGAAGGTGATGGGGAGCTAGCATGTCACATGGAGAGAATGGGAGCAAGAGACAGGTAGAAAGGGAAGGTCCGAGACTTTTGAACAACCAGATCTCCTGTGAACTGAGTGAGAACTCACTTATCACCAAGGGAATGGTACTAAACCATTCACAAGGGATCAACCCCCATGATCAAATCACCTCCCACCAGGTACCACCTCCAACACTGGGGATTTCCTTTATTGAAAAAAACCCTTTATTTTGGGTTCAAAGGTTTATGCATGCAGATTTGTTGTATAGGCAAACGTGTCATGTGAGTTTGTTGATTATTTCATCACCAGATACTAAGCCTACTATCCAATAGTTACTTTTTCTGCTCCTATCCCTCCTCTCATCCTCTACCCTCAAGAAGGGCCCAATGTCTGTTCCCCTCCTTGTGTCCTGTTGTTCTCATCATTTAGTTCCCACTTATAAGTGAGAACATGTGGCATTTCATTTTCTTTTCCTGCATTAGTTTGCTAAGGATAATAGGGGATTACATTTTAACATGCGATTTGGAAGGGACAAACATCCAAACCATATCACAAGAAGAGACAGAGAAGTCTTAGTGATGTAGGTAAAACCATGCACAGAAGTAACAAGATAAAATTTCAAGCAGGCCATTAAAGTATGCATTTTTAGCCAGGTATGGTGGTTCAAACTTGTAATTCCAGCATTTTGGGAGGCTGAGGTGGTGAATTGCTTGAGCACAGGAGGTTGAGGTTGCAGTCAGCTGTGATTGCACCACTGCACTCCAGCCTGGTGACAGAGCGAGACCCTGTCTCAAGAAAAGTATTCATTTTATACACAGATCCATATACATATAATAACCTACATGTTTGAACCAAGTTTTTTGATTTATAGAAATTTCAGTTACATTTAATACAGCAATCTGGCAAGTTATTCTTTTATAGAGGGGAAACCTGGACTTCAGATAGAATAAATAATTTGCACTAGTTCTTATAATTAATAGATGAAAGATGTGGAACTTTAACCCAGTTGTGTATGTGTTTACACAATTACATGTTCATGTGTACTCATGATTATACATGTTGGTATATGAAACAAAAAGCACATCCACAAACATTTGGCTTGTTAAAACATCATGGAGGGTGATGTGCTTATCAGGTCTTCTTCTCTCTCACATCAATGGTCCAGGTTCTCCCTCTCAAGACATTGATCCCAATACCAGGAGGGATCTTATAGACATAACAAAGATTTAGCTGGTATAATTATTAGTATAAACCTAAAATATGTGCATAGCTAGAACTGAGTTCCATGAAGAGTTCTACATTTCCAGTTCTATCTCACTCAAGAAGTGGCACAGGCCAGGTGCGGTGGCTCACACCTGTAATCCCAGCACTTTAGGACGCCAAGGCAGATGGATTGCTTTAGCCCAGGGGGCAATGTGGTGAAACCCCACATCTTCAAAAAATACAAAAATTAGCCTGGTGTGGTGGTGTGTGCCTATAGTCCCAGAAACTCAGGAGGCTGAGATGGGGAGACCACTTGAGCAGGGGAGGCAGGCAGAGGTTGCAGTGGGCTGACATTGTGCTACTGCATTCCAGCCCGGGTGACAGAGCCAGATCCAGTCTCAAAACAAAACAACAACAACAACAAAACATAACTTCACAGCTCGGGACAGCTCCCTGGGGTCCAGTGTGAGTTCCCCTTCTCCCAGGCCCTCTCGGTCCTTTTCTACACTTTCCATACAGCTCATATGTTTTGCTGCTGAATAGCAGGAAGTCTTTGGACAGGCCAGGTGCAGTGCTCATGCCTGTAATCCCAGCACTTTGGGAGGCCAAAGTGGGTGGATCACTTGAGGTCAGGAGTTCGAGGCCAGCCTGGCCAACATGGTGAAACCCTGTCTCTACTAAAAATACAAAAATTAGCTGGGTGTGGTGGCAGGTGCCTGTAATCCCAGCTGTTGGGAGGCTGAGGCAGGAGAATCACTTGAACCTAGAAGACGGGGGTTGCAGTGAGCAGAGATTGTGCCATTTACACTCCAGCCTGGACAGCAAGAGCAAAACTCTGTCTCAGGAAAAAGAAAAAAAAAAAAAAAAAAAAAGAAGAAGCCTTTGGATATGAGTGGCCTTGTACTAGCTGTATGTCTTTGGGTGAGTTACTTAACTTCTTGGTTCCTAGTGTCCTTATCTCTAAAGTAGGGATTGTCATAATAGCAGGATTACTGCATAGCCCATAGGATTGCTGTGAGGATTAAAGATTCCTGGTACATGCCAGTCATGTTTATCAATAGAAAGGTGCTGTCACAAACCATCACATCACAGGGCTTCAGGTGGGTTAAATGTTCAATAAATGCTACCCACTCATACCATGCTAGGCAGAGCTGACTCCTGAGCCCCTAATGTTGCTCTCAGAGGAACTGGTTATGATTGCCTCTGCACAGGGCATTGCCATGTGGTTGGCTTTCTTCCAGTGTGCCCTGAGCCATGCCAGAGCCTGAATACGGCCCCACAAACATAGCTCTTTAGTCTGAGTGATTGGTGTCATGGTCGCATTCACTGCTGCTCATGGTGGGAGAAGGAACCTCCTGGCTAAGGCCCAAGCTGAAAATGGTCCTGCACTGTATGGAGCCACAAATACCAGGACAGCTCCTGATCCTGAGAAGCATGTTAAACACCTGCTTTCTTGTTGTTTGAGACAATTTGGGATATTCCTACTGATCCTGTAGAGAGTCAATTTGGAGTAGAAGATTTTAGGCTAAGAGTGTGCACTCCAACTGGATTGGCTGATTTCTCATCTCAGCTCTGCTGCCGAGTTGCTAAGTGATCAGGGCCAGTTATGCAGCCTTCATGGGTCTCAGTTTTCTCATCTGGAAAATGGAGATGAGGACAATAATATCTCCTTCACAAGGTTTTGTGAAGATTAAATGAGTTTGTGTATGTAGAGTACTTAAAACCATGCCTGGGGCAGAGTAAACCCTATACTGTATTATTGTTAAGTACACAAAGCAACCTCTCAGAGGTATTATGGTTTATGAGTCAGCATGCAGTGAGCACCCCATAGTGGAGCACTGAGAAGATACTAAGTGATATGAAAGTGATATGTTCCTTGTTTGAACTTTATAATTTGCTCTAGTAATTAGAATTAGCCTGTGGCAGAAACTGGTACATGATTACCAAAACCTATTTGCTTTTAAATGTTCTGGACACAGAACCTTTCCCAGCTTCCCTTGCCAGTAAGTGTGGCCATGTGGTTAAATTCTGGCCAGTAGAAATAGGCTGACGTGAGCGATGTATGCCACTTCTTGGCCCATAGCAATTTCTCATGTGTGATTCTACACACTCTTGTGTTTTTTTTTTTTTGTCTGCTGGCTGGATGCAGAAGTCCTACTCAATGCTGTTTTCAGCTCTATCCTTCACTCCCAACTTACATATTAGTTCTAGTTCCTAAGTCTTCCCAGATCGTGTGGCTGGACTCCATGGAGTCACACAGGTGCTCTCTGCAGACATTCAGAGCTTACCTTTCCCCCTTCTAAGTTAGGTACCACACTTTAATTTACTTTCAATCTTCTCCAAATACACTGACATCTTCCTATGTTGTGACCTCATTTTCCCTCCTTTTGCCTTTTTAAATTAATTTACTCTGTTTTTGGAGGAAGCTTCCAGGAACAAGCAGAGACAAACATGTGGACAGTCTCTTATGTTTAAATGGCCATGCTGTTGGATCATTTTCAAGATTGACACTGAAGATGTGGTCTGGAAAATAACTTCAGAAATAGTGATTTTGCTTTTATTAGTTACAGTTTTGTTGCATGTGTATAATTCACTTGCCTTTGATAAACTAGATAATTAAATAGATAACTAAGAATATATATATAATGATTTAAAAAGAGAAAGAATAGATAGGACCTTCCTCTCCAGTTTTGCCCCAAGCACAGTTGGTAGTTTGCTGTCTTCTTTGACTGCGGAGGTGGCATGCTCCCTTGGTAGATGTGGTGGACGGAACAGAAGATGAAGTGGGCAGATGAATTACACGGACTGTGGGTCCTCTCTCACCCCTGCTATCCCAGGCTCTGGAGATCTGTCTCATGTTGATTTACGATTTCATTGCTCTTCTGGATCAAGCATGACAATCTCATCACCTCGGCCTCTCTAATAGGTTACTGAAACAACTTTCATGTTTTAAAAATTTTTAAATTTAGACTGCTTTTCCAAAGATTAATTGAGAGGAATTTGGGTTGAGTTTTACCTTTTTAGGTTCTAGTTTCCTCTAATAAGAGAAGGCATCGCCTCTGATAGACCACACCCTGTTCATGGCTACTGTATGCCCCATAAAGGGCAGATCAGACCTGATTTCTGGGTAAACTCAAGAAACTTCTTTGTAACCAAATATGACCATTAGAGGGAGCCTAGATCTTGTGAGAACTTAAAATCCTAGAGACGTATGGAGAACTGGATGAAAAGAGCAGCAAGATAATAGATTTAGTTTATAATTTTATTACTTGAGACAATACTGTGCCTGAGAAACAACATTTCTATTTCCTGAGGGCTAAGGGACAAATGCATTAACTCTGCAAGGATTGCTATGAAACAATTAAATTTGCTACCATTAGTAATAACTACAATATAACTATTTATGATGATTTTGACAATATCAGTTACAACTAATAAAATATTTATTGATAATAACTTATTTACTATGAGTAATAACATCAATCATCTGTTTCTAGGAGATCAGAGAGTCATGTGTAACAGGCTACCTCCAGAGACACCAGAAGAATCAGGGTGTGCCTTGTAGTAAATATAAGAGGTGGCCCTGAAGAGTCCAGCCAACCGCAGCACAGCTGCCCTGCTGGGGTCTGGTGTCAGGTCTGTGGTAATGTTTGCCTGGGCTTCAGCACACAGCACAAGCTCTGCACAGACCGAGGACATGCTTCTGTTTATGTAGTCAGCCCTGTCTTGAGTGATGAGGAGAGCATACCTGAGTTTGGATCTTTAGCATGAATGAATGGGCAAGGAACGGGCAGAATAAGGGAGGAAGGATATTGAGAAACTGGGGATGTCAAAGTCTTTTAGGACCAGCTCAGCATGTAGAAACCACTGAGTTATGCTGCCAGGTGCCACCTGTTCTTGCTCTGGAAAAGGAGAGACTGGGAGCCCATTTCTTGTGCCATGTGGAGAACGTGGTTGCAGATGATGACAGGCTGTGTGATTTCCTTTCCGTTGGCCGCGAGTCCTAGTCACAGGCAGGTTATATGTTCCTGCATAACAATCAAGCTGAGTTGCTGTCCCAACCCTCTGACTCCTGGCCTCTGTCACAAGCACAAAGGGAGCTGGGAATGCTGTACCCTCCTTCCTTGGCGAAACCCAATGCCACGTGGACTTTTGCTCCCCCGGGTTGTCTGGGTAGTTGGACAGCTCCACTGCCTAATTTAACTGGAGTTTCACCTGGAGTCCCTCTGTTGATTTGCAGGTAAGCCCTTGACCTGACATTGTCATATCTAAGATGTAACTTTGTGGTGATAGAAGTAATTTGTGGGCAATGAAGTCACACACAATGAAAATATTCTTCATAAGGAATACTTTTTTAAACAAATGACCAAAAAAATGGAAAGACCGGCAGGAGATTTTTAAGATAATAGACAGTCTCCTGATGCTACTGTTGAAAGTCAGGAAGGCAAGAGAAAGAAAAGGAAAGTGGAAAGAGACTATGGAGGAAATGGAGGAGGAGTGCTTTTCTTAACTTCAATTAGGCAGAAACAGTATTAGCAGAGGGAAGAGTCCTGGCCTAGGAGAAGCAGCTGGGTGACCTCAGAAAAGTGTTTTTAAATTGAGTCCAAGCCCTCCTTCCTTCTTGGAACTCTTTTCTCTGCTGCCCTCCCCTGTATCTGCAGCCCCTCCCTCTGCTCAGAGCTGTCCCTTCACTTCACAGGCACAACATCCATTCTCTTCTTGGGCTCCATTTATAGAGGTTATTTGCTCTGGGAGGTTTTCCAGACCACCCCTTTCTGCTGCACTATTTCTCTCAGCTAGGTTGGCCTGTGAGTTCATGGGAACAGGGATTGAATGTCAAATCTGCAGCCTCTAATACCACACCCAGCGACTGTGGGTGCTCAGTGAAGAAACACAGGTGGAAAAAGTGTCCGTTGAAGCTCTTGCTCACCTTCCTTTCCCCTAAGATCTTGTTACACTGACTTGTTTCTACCTCCCAGCATTAGTTTTCATCTCGTTCAATATATATGTTTCTTATGGATCCAAGGAAATTGTAAGCCACTGACAAATGGGCACTAATTCTATCCTCCTTCCTTGTATTCTCCCTGGCACCAGGCATGGAACTGAAATCCTAAGAGAGGCCTTCATAAACACGTTCGGATCAATGTAGTGATTAAGACACAGCCCACAATTAACTAGGCCTTTTGTTCTCACTTCTCGACACCGTCACTTACGTTCTGGGACTTACTTCCCTTTTCCCATGGCTCCACCCTGGCCCCTGGATTGTTCAACTAAAAGAGGGAGAAGATGAAGCCCATAATTAAGCCCACTCACACGTCTTCAGAAAGAATCAATTGCAGGGCTTAAAAAAACCAGGTGAAAGCTTCCAGGATCCCTAAGGCTCAGCAGTTATCCCCTTAATTCTGAGTAATAGAGCAAACCTACTAGATTGGTTCTAAGAGCTCTTTGTCTTAATTTTACCATCAGTATCATGGAGTTAATAGCACCAATCTCCTACCTTCCCCACAGGAACATGGTGAGAGAATGTTATGCCCTGCACTGTAGTCTTCATAAGTACCACATGTTATTAAAGGGCCTTGGCCCATGGAAGAGCATGGAAACATCATTGCTTATGAGGTTCACAGCAAGTTGGATAAAAAGGTGGGGGTCGAGCCCAGGGACTTCTTGGTGTTGGGATATGGGAGCTGCCCATGAGAACTGGGATCTGTACATGAAACAAGGGTCCAAAGGAAATGTGTCAGTGATCCCAGAGACAACTTAAAAATCCACTAAAATAAAAAAAAAATAAATTTATAACATAACTTATCCTGGTTAACAAGTCAAAATACTGTAGAACTCTTGTGATACCAAGCCACAGTCTCTTGCCTCATTCTTTTCTAACTCCTATCCTTTTCCCTAGAGTAGCCACTTTTAATCTTTTTACTCTTTATTTTGGTGTTAATTTCCATATCTCTAAATAAGATGTTTCTGTTTCTGTTTTTTGATTGATCAATTTCACATATTAATTATTGAATTTCTACCATTGATCTTTTACCATCCTACATCCCTCCTTCCCTCAATGTTTTAATGTAGTTATATCATGCTTTCATTTTTAAAATCATTATCATTTGAAACTCTAAGTCATAAGCTTACCACTTTATTTCTTGTTCAATAATCGTATTTTTTGACTCTCCTCCTGGCAAGATAGGAACATTTGCCCTTCTATCCTTCCTTTTAGCTCTTGTTCCTGCTTTCTACTTCCCAATTTCTATCATTTGAACTTTTATGTTGTTAAGATTGATAATATTTACATTCTTTTCTGAAACCATAACTCTCTTCTGTGCTTTGTCTATGGCAGGGGTCCCCAATCCCTGGGCCATGGACCAGTACAGGTAGGTCCATGGCCTGTTAGGAACTGCACAGCAGGAGGTGAGTGGCTGTGAGCATTACCACATGAGCTCTACCTACTGTCAGATCAGTGGCAGCGACAGATTCTCATAGGAGCACGAACTTTACTGTTAACTACTCACATGAGGGATCTAGTTTGCATGCTCCCTATGAGACTAATTAATGCCCGCCCTTCCCAGCCCGGTCTTTGGAAGAATTGTCTTCTGTGAAGCTGGTCCCTGGTTTCAAAAAGGTTGGGGACTGCTGGTCTATGGGGTTAGTCTAAGAGCTAAAAATTATTTTAACTGTTTTGTGCAGAGCCTGATTTTTTTTTTTTAATTACATTTTAGGTTTTGGGGTACATGTGAAGAACATACAATATTGTTGCATAGGTACACACGTGGCAGTGTAATTTGTTGCCTTCCTCCCCTTCACCTATATCTGGCATTTCTCCCCATGCTATCTCCCCACACCTCCCCACCCCCCACTGTCCCTCCCCCCCCACTGTCCCT
>PVKP010020616.1:0-28627 GCA_004027715.1 Plecturocebus donacophilus
CCAGATCTGCTTTCAAGTCCTGGATATCCTTGTTAACTTTCTGTCTCATTGATCTGTCCAATATTGTCAGTGGAGTATTAAAGTCTCCCATTATTATTGTGCAACAGTCTAATTCTCTTTGTAGGTCATTAAGAACTTGCTTTATGTATCTAGGTGCTCCTGCATTGGGTGCCTATCTATTTAGGAAAGTTAGCTCTTCTTGTTGCATTGATCCTTTTACCATTATGTAATGCCCTTCTTTGTCTCTTTTGATCTTTGTTGGCTTAAAGTCCATTTGATTGGAGACTGGGATTGCTACCCCTGCTTTTTTTTAGCTTTCCATTTGCTTGGTAGATCTTCTTCCATCCCTTTATTTTGAATCTATGTGAGTCTTTGCATGTGAGATGGGTCTCCTGAATACAGCACACTGTTGGATCTTGACTTTTTATCCAGTTTGCCAGTCTGTGTCTTATGATAGGTGCATTTAGGTCATTTACATTCAAAGTTAATATTGTTATGTTTGAATTTGATCCTGCCATTTTGTTACTGGCTGGTTGTTTTGTCAGTTAGTTGACCTGGTTTCTTCATTGTTCTTTATCATTTGCTATGTTTTTGCAGTGGCTAGTACTGGTTGTTCCTTTCCATGTTTAGTACTTCCTTCATGAATTCTTGTAAGACAGGTCTTGTAGCAATGAAATCCCTCAGCAATTGCTTATCCTTAAAGGATTTTATTTCTCCTTCACTTATGAAGCTTAGTTTGGCCAGATATGAAATTCTGGGTTGAAAATTCTTTTCTTTAAGGATGTTGAATATTGGCCCCCACTCTCTTCTAGCTTGTAGGATTTCTGCCAAGAGATCTGTGAGTCTGATGGTCTTTCCTTTGTGGGTGACTCAACCTTTCTCTCTGGCTGCACTTAGAATTTTTTCCTTCATTTCAACCTGGTGAATCTGATGATTATGTGCCTTGGGGTTGTTCTTCTTGAGGAATATTTTTGTGATGTTCTCTGTATTTCCTGGATTTGAATGATTTGAATGTTGGCCTGCCTTGTTAGGTTGGGGAAATTCTTTTGGATAGTATCCTGGAGAGTGTTTTCCAACTTAGATTCATTCTCCCTGTCACATTCAGGTATGCCAATCAAGCCTAGATTAGGTCTCTTCACATAATCCCATAGTTCTGTAGACTTTGTTTCTTTTCACTCTTTTTTTCTCTAATCTTGCCTTCTCATTTTATTTCTTTGATTTGATATCTTGTCTCTGATATCCTTTCTTCTGCTTGATCCATTCTGCTGTTGAAACTTGTGCATGCCTTGTGAAGTTCTCGTGCAGTGCTTTTCAGCTCCATCAAGTCATTTATGTTCTTCTCTAAGCTAGTCATTGTAGTTAGAATTTCATTTAACCTTTTTTCAAGGTTCCTAGTTTCTTTGCGTTCGGTAGAACATGGTCTTTTAACTCAGAGAAGTTTATTATTATCCACCTTCTGAAGCCTGCTTCTGTCAATTCATCACACTCATTTCCTGTCTTGTTTTGTTCCCTTGATGGTGAGGAGTTGTGATCCCTGGGAGGGCAAGAGGTGTTCTGGTATTTGAAGGTTTCATCCTTTCTGCACTGTTTTTTTCCCTATCTTCATGGATTTATCTTCCTTTAATCTTTGAAGTTGGTGATTTTGGGAGAAATCTCTGAGTGGACATTCTTTCTGTTCCAAGTGGAGCTATATCTTTTTTGGCCTGTAGAGGCACTGCTGGACTACCTTGGATTCAGTTAGGTTCCTGGGTGGGTGGTCTTCCCCTGGGATTTGTTTGTGGTGAAATTAGCCCCACCTTCCCAATGACCTCTCTCCTTTCCTGAGCTCGATTTTCCTATTTGGGGTCAAGCTGGTGTATTTGCTGCCAAGCTCATTGGAGCATGGGCTTCAATTTGAGTTTTATGTAGGGTGGGGCCTGCCAGCCCTTATGACCTCTTTTCCTGCTTTCAACTCTGCCTCTTTCTGTGGGACAGGTTGTTCCGTCCCGCTGGCGCTAGTCCAGACTTCCACCCAGGTCTGGCCGACAACTTGCCGCACCAGGAGGGAGTTGTCACTCAGATTTGCATCAACAATCCACAGCACCCCTCAGTCTGGTGGGGCTCTCATGGACTGTGGGTTGCAGGAGGGATGAGGTAAGCACAGGATCCAAATCAGAGCACCAAGGGGGTAAAGTCCTCCAACCTTCCAAGCCAGCTACATATTCCAGGTGGGGATGTCCCCCGCCCTGGCTTGGTTCGTTCTCCCGGGGTGGCTCTCACCATGCTTTGGCTCCCTCCCTGGCTACTTTCAGAGTCCTCCCAGTCCCCCCAAGATGAATTCTGCACCTCACTTGGAATCATGAGGTCCTCTAGCCCTCTGCATCTCATTTGCTGTGAGCTGCATTACAATGTTACCTCCTCTTGGCCATCTCGGTGCTGCCCTCCTATTTTTATGTATTTGAGAGATCTCCCCCTGCTTTCCACAGGGCCTGAGCTAATTTGCATTTTTACCAACAGTTTATAAGCATTCTCTGTTACATGCAACCTTGCCAACATCTGTTATTTGTTGACTTTTTAATGGTAGCCACATAATGAAATTTTTAATGGGATTTTTTTAAAGGCTAAAGATCTTCTGATGGGCTTAATTGTACCCCCTCCACAGTTCACATGTTGAAGTCCTAACCCTACATACCTTATCATGTGACCATATTTGGGCAGGATATTTACGGAGGTAATTAAGTTAAAACAAAGTCACTAGGATGTACTCTAATGCAATATGACTGAAAAGTTGGATATGGACATGTACAGAGGGGACACAATTTGAAGACAAGGGGAAAAGATGGTCATTGAAAAGCCAAGGAAAAAGCCTGGGAATGATCCTTCTCTCATGGCCCTTAGAAGAAACCAACCCTGCCAAAAGTTTGATTTTGCATTTCTAGTCTTCAAAGCTGTGAGACACCCAATGATACTTTGTTATGCCAGCCCTAACAATAAAACAGAGATCTCATCAAGAATAAGAAGAATATTTTTCCCTTCAGATGGGTCCATTCATTTTTCAAATTTAAAAGTTTAACTCTAAAAATTTTTGATCTATTCAAAAAGGTAGTTAGTATTAATTCAGATTAGATCTCTCAGGACTTTTGCCAAGTGGATTGATCCAATGAAAAGAAGTCTGGAAGCAAAATAGTTCTCTAAGAGGTGTTTGAATCAGTTAAGGCTCAACTGACATCTTTGAAACCACCCTGAACAATACAGAATTGCTATGATTTCTCATGAGCTGATTTAATGGAAAGAATTAAGACACCGGTTAAAGACTACAGAACAATTTTTTGTTAAGTTTCTAAGCATTTGAATCTCCCTTACTATGGTAAGATCTCAAGTCTTCTGTTTATAGAACACTCTCTAGGCTGTGTGTTCAGTGAGTGCTACCCAGGAATCTGGATGCAAGAATAAGAAGTGACATAGTTTTAACAATAAGGAAATTGATCACTAGACTACTCTTATACCCTTGGAAGTGCCTAATCAGAAAGAAAGAGGTGAGGCTGGAAAAACTGAGTCACATGTTCAGCAGGACTGGAGGAAGAAAACCAGGGACAGGACAGGACTAAGAGCTGATAATGGGGAAGTGAGGACTGAAGCCAGACTAAAGCCTCCATCACAGAGAGTCCCATCTGAGTATGGCATTAAAAGGTGAGCATGTGATTTTGTCAAGTGAAAGATGAATGCTTAAAGGATGAGACTACCTCTGAAAATAGAAATGTTGTACAGAAAAAATTTGATAGCAATGTAATGAAAGTGGTACCCAAGCAACCAGAAAGAATAGAAAACATCCTCACCAAGGATAAGATGTTCCAGCAGCCAATGTTGCCATGGCATTTCAAAGTGCTGGTTGCACCAGAATCTTGACTGTAAATGGAAGTGGAGCCATAATCAAGTGACATTCAAACTGTGGCATACTATAATTAAGTAATTATTTGAACCGATGGTTTTAGTAAGTTTCTCTGCACAAAAGCCAGCATCTCTCCAATTCTTGACACATTCCTTATAATTAGCTCCTGCTTGACATTTCCTAGTAGAAAGGCTAAACATCCAAAGTTTTCTTTACTTGTTTATAAAATAATAATATAATGATTTAAGCTAAAATATTGGAAATGTATCCCTTATTAAAATATAGTCAAACCTTAGAATCAAAAAGTCACAGATAAAGAAAAAAGAATAAATTCAGTTCCAGGTATGTGCTATGAAGAATAAATTCAGTTCCAGGTATGTGCTATGAAGAAAAGAAGATTGATTAAAGTGGTGGAAAATTGCTGGAGGGATTGTCTGTTTATTTCTCTGAGGTGAGGACATTTACAAGGAAATCAGAATAATGAGAAGGAGCTGGCCCTGATCAGATCAGAAAGAAAATCATTCCAACCAGAAGGAAAAGGAAGTGCAAAGGTCCTGGGGTAGGAATAAACTTTACATGACTGCAGAACAATAAGAGCAGTAAGAGTGAGATTTACCACATAAGGCAGCAAGTGTAAGAGATGGGATTAGGGAGGCAGTCAGGGTACAGATTATGTAAGGCCCTGTGGGGTGAAGTAAGGAATCTAGATTTTATTGTGACAAATGGTCCCACTGGCTGCTCTGAGGAGACTATAAAAGCAGCACCAAGGTCAGCTAGGAGGTATTATAAAGCCAAACAGTGACACTGGCTTCATTACAACAGTGGTAGGTAGAGGTGATGAGGAGAAATTGCTGATGGATTGACTAAGGGATGTGAGAAAAAGATGAATCATTGAAGAGTCAAAGAGGCATCCTAGGTTTAGGGCCAAAGACAATGATGACATTTATAGAGGTGAAAAGTCTTGGGGAAGAATAAAATCGATGGCAGTAGTTCTGTTTGTTCATGTTAAGTTTGAGATACTGATTAGGCCTCCACTGAGATATCGAGTAGAGAGTTGAATATGGGATCTTATTCTCAGGTTAGAGTTTTGAGCTAAACTGATAGATCTGGGTTCCCCTGGTGTAAGTATAGTGCAATTTAGAGTCCTGGGTGTGACTGAGATCACCGTGGGTATAAATCTGATAACTAAGAGAAGATCTGGGTTGCCCCTGCATTCTGAGATCTGGAGAACAGATGAAGCCAGCAAGGCGGTCAAGAAGAAGTGACAATATGATAGAAAGAAAACGCAAAAGCAGGCCATAGTCAACAATTACAACCCATGATAGGGGTTCAGATTAAATAAGAACAAAGAAATGACTATTGGGTTTGGTATTAATAAGAGAGGGAGGAAGTGGAGACTTTGAGGGAAGAAGCAGACTATTTCACACAGTTGTACTTTCAGCAGGGAGCAGAAATAGGCTGAAGGAGTCACTGAGACCCAGAGAAAGATATTTTCAAAGGCAATATTAAGGAATATATAGTAAGCCAATAAAAATAATCCAATGCAGGAAAGTTGATTGATTGTATTAATTAGGCTAGTCTAAGTTATTCTGCAGTAACAAATAAAAAACAGTCTCATTATAAGATAATAAAATTTTATTGCTCACTCTTGACCAAAATCACTAATGGAAGGGAGCTGGGATGGAGTTGCATTGCCCTGTTTTGATTTTTATAGTCATTCAACAAGGCTCTTTTCATGTCAAACAAAGCTTCTAAGTTTATTCAAAGGATAAAGATAACATGGAGGGTTATGTGGGGGATTCGATGGCCAGATCTAGAAGAGGTGCACATCACCTCCACCCAAAATCCATTAGCCAGAACTCAGTCATATGGCTCCGCTAACACAATAGAGTCATCAAGATGGTCTTCCAGTGTGATTAGCAAGAAAATGAAATGAGTTTAATAAATACATAGCATAGCCACTGCAATAGTCCCTACTTCCTGTCACCAAATACACATTTCATTCTTTCTCCTACAGGTAGAGCATGTTCATGCCTTTCCAAAGGCAGCAACTGAGGGATCCAATCTGCATTGAAACCAGCTCAAAGCCCAGGATTTCAGGGTGACCATCTTCATTTACATCTGATGTGGCTTCTTATGGTGCAACACTGTATGAACTAAAAAGACAAGTTATTCTCCTGCCCATATACAGTGTGCAGTGGTGGAGCAGGGGCAGAATAACCATATGGACACTTCCATTCAGAAAAGTGCTTAATTGAAAGATGCTTAGTAAGTAGTCCCTGGTCTGTAGCAATTCTGAAATTCCACTGGGCCTATGCTGTAAGGTCCTTTATTATGGAAGGGAGAAAAGCCTTTTGAATAAACCCCAGTTCTCCTCTCTGAAGGAAAAACTCACTTGCTTTTTGTTCTTCATGATCTTAGGCTGCACTCAGGAACATTCTTTCTGGTTTATTATGCATCTTGGCCACCTCTGCTGTGGATGCTGGAGAGTGTACCCTCCTTGAGAGCTGCACAGTTCACATGGCCCACATCCTGCGTGAGAGCTGTTTTAGGACTCACTCAACAGTAATAGGCGTTTCTTAGATAAGGCTTAAGAATTACTTGGCAGCAAACTCCCTGAAATAATTAACATGCTTCTGATTTATTTACTTCTAATTAGATCCATGTGCTGTTAACTACATTCAAAGATCTTTTGTGAATTTGGAACACAGATCTTTTAACTTTTTCACTTCCTCATCCCCATCCCTGCCTCTCTCAATGTAATGGAAGCTAGCTTGAGGCTACTAGGCATGAGTAGACTGGCTACTTGTCTGCCTCAAAATTGGTATCTGCCTCTAAGATGAGTCACTCCATTCAACTAAGAAGTCTCACTGGGTCTTTGTCTCTCGGAGCCTTTTAAAATCACATCTTTTCCTTGGGGTCTAGAATTACTTGACTTTTTGAACAGTTCAGGTTCCTGGCTTTTAGAACTTTTTCTTCTTTATTTTTACTTATAAACTGTCCAAGTTTTTCCTAAACTCATCTTTCTTTGCCTAAGTTTTGCCACCATATCTGATATGATTTGGCTGTGCCCCACCAAAATCTCATCTTGAATTGTAGTTCCCATAATCCCTGTGTGTCATGGGAGGGAGCCAGTGGGAGGTAATTGAATCAGAGGAGTGGTTACCGTCAAGCTGTTCTTGTGGTATGAGTGAGTTCTCATGAGATCTGATGATTTTATAAGGGACTTTCCCCGCTTTGCTCAGCACTTCTCCTTGATGGCACCACTGGAAGGACATTTTCACTTCTCTTTCCACCATGATTGTAAGTTTACTGAGGCCTCCCCAGCCATGATAAACTGTGACTTAATTAAACCTCTTTCCTTTATAAATTGTCCAGTTCCAGGTATGTCTTTGTCAGCAATTTGAGAACTGACTAATATAGTAAATTGGTACCAAGAATGGGGTGGTGCTGTCAGCATAGTAAAAAATGTGGAAGCCATTTTGGAACTGGGTAACAGGCAGAGGTTGTAACAGTTTGGAGGGCTCGGAAGACAGGAATATGTGAAAAGGTTTGGAACTTTCTTAGAGACTTGTTGAATGACTGACCAAAATGCTGTTAGTGATATGGACAGTGAAGTCCAGGCTGAAGTGGTCTCAGATGGAGAAGAAGAGCATGTTGGGAACTGGAGTAAATGTCACTCTTGCTGTGTAAAGGGACTGGAGGTATTTTTCCCTGCCCTAAATATCTGTGGATCTTTGAACTTGAGAGAGACAATTTAGGGTATTCTGGTGGAAGAAATTTTTAAGCAACAAAGGGTTCAAGAAGAGGAGCATAAAAGTTTGGAAAATTTGCAGCCTGATGATGCAATAGAAAAGAGAAACCCACTTTCTGGGGAGAAATTCAAGCCAGCTGCAGAAATTTGCATAAGCTACTAGGCGCCAAATGTTAATCACCAAGTCAAAGGGAATAATGCCTCCAGGGCATGTCAGAGAACTTCGTGGCAGCCCCTTTCATCACAGGCCTGGAAGCCTAGAAGGAAAGAATGGTTTTATGTGTTCCCCTGCTGTGTGCAGCTAGGGACTTGATGCTTTGTGTCTCAGCCACTCCAGCCATGGATAAAAGGGGCCAAGGTATACAGCTCATGCCATGATTTCAGAGTTTCAAGCCCCAAGCCCTGGCAGCTTTTATATGATGTTGAGTCTGCGGGTGCACAGAAGTCAAAAACTGAGCTTTAGAACCTCCACCTAGATTTCAGATAATGTATGAAAATGCCTGAAAGCCCAGGCAGAAGTTTACTATGGGGGTGAAGCCCTCATGGAGAACCTCTGCTGGGGTGGGGCAGAAGGAAAATGTGGGCTCAGAACCCCCACAGAGTCCCACTGGGGCACTGCCTACAGAAGCTGTGAGAAGAGAGCCACCATCTTCCAGACCCCAGAATGGTAGATCCACCAACAGCTTGCATTTTGTGCCTGGGAAACTGCAGACACTCAACACCAGCCTGTGAAAGCAGCCAGTAGGGGGACTTTGCCCTGCAAAGCCACAGGGGCAGAGCTTCCCAAAGCCATGGGAGCTTAGCTCTCTCATCAGTGTGACGTGAATGTGAAACATGGAGTCAAAGGAGATTATTTCAGAGCTTTAAGATTTAATTACTGCCTCAATGGATTTCAGACTTGTATGGAGCCTATAGCCCCTTTGTTTTGGCCAATTTCTCTCAATGGATGTATTTACCCAATGTCTGTACCTCTATTGTGTCTGTTGTGTCTAGGAAGCAACTAACTTGCTTTTGATTTCACAGGCTCATAGACAGAAGAGACTTGCCTTGACTCAGACAGGACTTTGGACTTGGATTTTTGAGTTAATGCTGGAATGAATTAAGAGTTTGGGAGACTGTTGTAAGGGCATGATTGTGTTTTGAAATGTGAGGACATAAGATTTGAAAGGGACCAGGGTCAGGATAATATGATTTAGCTGTTTCCTCACCCAAATCTCATCTTGAATTGTAGTTACTATAATGTTGTGGAAGTGACCTGGTGGGAGATAATTGAATCATGGAGGTGGTCACCCTCATGCTGTTATTGTGGTAGTGAGTGAGTTTTCATGAGATCTAATGGTTTTATAAGGGGCTTTTATCCTTTGCTCAGCACTTCTCCTTGATGCTGACATGTGAAGAAGGATATGTTTGCTTTCCCTTCTGCCATGATTGTGAGTTTTCTGAGTCCTCCCCAGCCATGCTGAACTGTGAGTCAATTAAACCTCTTTCCTTTATAAATTAGTCTCAGGTATGTCTTTATTAGCAGCATGAGAACAGACTAATACAGTAAATTGATACCACAGAGAGTAGATCTTAAGCCATCTAGATTTCTATCTATGTTCTCACCACTTGCCACCCAATTGCTAAGCAAATATCATGGTACCATGTCTTACTCTGGCATAGTGATTTTCTCTGCTGCCTCTGAGAAGAAGGTATACACATGCTTGCACAGTTTGGTTCAGCCTCTTGCTCCTTCCCCCACCCTCATGAGAACAGCATGTCTCAAATAGAATTTCATCCTTCAATCAGCCCAAGATAAGACACAAGGAGCAGAGTTTAGCAGCCATGAAAGTTAAATCCAGAAAATGTAAGGCCTAGATGGTTTTAGAGTTGATTTTTCTGAAAAATTTCAACAAATCTGAACCATTTCAACAACAAATAATCTTTGTCTTATGCAAATTGCTTCACAGAATGTAAAAGAAGCTCCAAATTCATTATCCAAAACTAATGTAACATTCAAAATAAGAGAAAACTAGCACAAGAAAAATATATTTAAGCCAATCTCACATAAAAATACAGAAGTAAAGTTTTAAACATATACTAGTAAAATAAATAAAGCACTGTATTGAAAATATATACCATAACTAAGATGGATTAATTCTAGTAATGCAAAGATAATTCTACATTAGCAAATCTATTAATCACCAGACTAACATTTTTAAATATTATAATTATTTCAACAAATGTAGAAAAATCATCTGACGATCATTTCACAATAAAAATTGTTAAACCAACTAAAAAAGAAGAAACATTGTTTTTCTTAATTAAAGTCATATATCAAAAACCATACTAAATTTTTTTTTAATGTGACCAAACTTTAGAAGAATTTCTTAGAATAAAAGGGTAACAGAAGTATACAACTAACATTGTTTACATTCAGCAGTGTATAAGGTCATTGACAAGAAAAACATATAATATGTAAGAATTAAAAGATAATAGGAAACTGTGTGTCAGTTTGCAAACAATACAATTGTAGAAATTCCTAGATAATCTACCAACAAACTAATAGAAAAACTAAAATAATTCAGAAAATTTTCTAGGTGAAGTGGAAAAAAATTAAAAGCCTTTCTTACACACTTAATAACATAGAAAATATAATAGAAAATATTTTATTTATAGTATCAGCCAAAAAAAATTGTGTGTAGAAATATCCCTAACAAAAGATTTTCAAGACATTGATGAAGAAAATTATAAACTATTTATTACTAAAAAGGAAAAAATTTAAAGAAGAGGCTGCTCTAAACAAAGAAATATACTAGATTTTCTTCTAGGGTTTTTATGGTGTTAGATCTTATGTTTAAGTCTTTAATCCATCTGGAGTTAATTTTAGTGCAAGGTGTCATAAAGGGGTCCAGTTTCTGTTTTCTGCACATAGCTAGCCAGTTTTCCCAACACCATTTATTAAACAGGGAATTCTTTCCCCATTGCTTGTTTTTGTCAGGTTTGTCAAAAATCGGTTGGTTGTAGATATGTTGTGTTGCCTCCGAGGCCTCTATTCTGTTCCATTGGTCTATATCTCTGTTTTGGTACCAGTACCATGCTGTTTTGATTACTGTAGCCTTGTAGTATAGTTTGAAGTCTGGTGTGATGCCTCCCGCTTTGTTTTTTTTTGCTTAGAATTGACTTGGCTCTGCGGGCTCTCTTTTGGACAGTGGGGGGTGGGGAGTTGGGGAAAGATAGCATGGGGAGAAATGCCAGATACAGGTGAAGGGGAGGAAGGCAACAAATCACACTACCACGTGTGTACCTATGCAACAATATTGCATGTTCTCCACATGTACCCCAAAACCTAAAATGCAATAAAAAATAAAATTAAAAAAAAAAAGAAATATACTATATTACCAATAGGAAAAGTCAAAACCTTGGAATATGAATTTTTTCTCAAATTTATCTTTAAATTGAATGCAATGCAGTTTTAATCAAATGCTCACCACAGAACTTTTTGTTGCTTTGTATCATTTTGTTTTTCTATAGACAGCATAGCAAGCCAAGTGTAAATTTCATGTGGAAGATAAGATATTTTTGAAGAAAGTAAGATAATTTCCTCATCTGATATTATGAATTTTTGCTAAGTTAAAGTGATTGAGAAAGATGGAGAGGCCAGTGGAATAAAACAGAAAGCACAGAAACAAACTTTTGCTTGTATGACAACTAAAGACAGTATATTAGTTTTCTATTGCTGCATAACAAACCACCAGAAATCTGATGGCTTAAATAGCACAAATTTGTTATTCTTACATCTCTACAGATTAGAAGTCCAACACAGATTTTGTTGGACTAAAATGAATATGTTGGCAGGATGATGTTTGTTTTGGGGATCTAAGGGTGAATTGGTTTCTTTGTATATTCCCACTTCTAGTAGCCAGCAACATTCTTTGACTCATGGCCCCTTCCTCCATCTTTAAAGCCTGCAACGTGGCTTCTCTCTAACCATTCTTCTTCCTCTGACTCTCTTCTGCCTACCTCTTCCACCTTTAAGGATCTTTGTGATTTCACTCAGTTTTCCTGAATAATTCAGGCTAATCCCCATATCTTAATATCAAGTGATTACATTCTTAATTTCATCTGCAATATTAATTTCCATTTGCCATGTAACCCAACATATTTACAGATTCTGAAGATTGAGATGACTTGAGGAGACTACTATACTGCTTACCACAAAAATTTTTTAAAAAATCAGTGAGCACCAAAAGCATTCAAGTTATGTGAAAACCAAAGATTATACAATTTAGCACAGGTGCTCTCTTTAAGAAAAAAGAATAGAAAAATATTTTGGGAAAATTGACAGAAATATATGAGTATGCGACCACATTACTAAATTTATTTTCAGGACCACGGAAAGAGTCCATTCAAGTGATGGTCCCTGAAGCCTACATTTTATTAACTTTCTAGCAATCCTACCACAAGTGAAAAACAGACTACTTCCTATAGGTTAGTTGGAATCATTTGTCAGCTATATGGACTAAGACACAAATGAAGTCCTATATCACTTATACCAAAACAAACAAACAAAAATTTCCAGTAGATTAAAAACATACATACAAACAAAGCTTCAAAACATTTAGATGAAAAATGAAAAAATATTTTTTAACCTCGGGGGAAAGTATTTATTTGAAAAGTCCATATTCTAGAGGAAAAACCTGACCTTTTAATTACATTAACATTTAAATTTTTGATTAAAATTTTAAACTCTGCTCTGTTTCTCTTAGACTCCACTCAACTGTTTCTGTATTCATCCCAGCTCCTCCCCTTCTCTAGTCTGACCTCTGTGGATGCAGAAAGAGTGAGAAGAGAATGTTACATATTGTCCTCCTAGAAGTAATAACTTTAAGATTGGCTATAATATAAAGACAGATGGTCGGTGTGTAGGAGATGGACACTGAGCACTTCCCATACAACACTGTTCAGTATCCTCCTTGACAGAAGAAACTCAGTCTTACTTTGTAATCATTTTATTCCCAAGACTGTTGGACAGTACCTGTTCCATGTAGCATATGATGACCCATGAAAGAATGTCTTTGGCTGTCCTTGTGTAATTTTTTTAACCACAAACTATTTTATTTAAGATGAAAAAGACTTGTGTGAATATTAGAAAGCAGGGATATTTGGAATCAGAGGGAGAAGTCAGTGTGGGAGAAAAGATGACCATTTTCACACATCTTTCCTATAAGGGTACTATGACAGTTAATTGAATTTTCAGTAACTACTTTATGTTCAAAGTTTATGTTCCTATTTATAAACGGAAATGAAATTACAATATGGAAAATAGTATCCAAAGATCCACATATTTAAAATCCTGTAAGCATTTCTAGAACCATATTTGGATTTAGACTACAGCTGTGGAAGCTCCTGAGTGTTCATACTTTACCAGGTTCCATTTCCTCATCTTTGGTGCTTCATTTGCTACAAGTAGGACAGCTTGACTAAATCAGTTGCAGGCACCTTTTTTTTTCTATGCCTGTACGATTCTAAATTCTAAGATTGTGCAAAAGAAAAGCAATGAAGACTAGTCCTCAATGTTCCTTTGACTGCCATTGCTTCCAAGTGCCAGAGGGAATCAGGGAGCCCACAGGCTGTCATGAAGGTGCTCCTAAAAAGAAATAGCATGTCAGGTGCCTCCCGTGTCTTATTCTTTCAGCCAATTCCTTTGGCAGCTTGCACAAGCACACTGTCACTTGAATTTCTCTAACAGAGACAAGGAAAGGGCCAACTAGGTTTTCCCAAATTGGTGACCTTGCACAAACACTATCACTTCTCCATACTTCCTCCACTGGGTCTGAAAGCTTTTGAGGCTACAACAGCTAGCCCTAATGTTTTGGGTTTTTTTTTTCAGTTCAAATTAGGATGTTTTTGTCATTCCTTCAATTATCACAGCATAAGGAAGAAATAGGAGGTTAAGAAGAAAAGGACCTGCATCTAGCATATTCTATTACATTCTATTTTCTCTGAGATCCTCTTTATTCTATAAATCTAGGTTCAGGAAACAGAGGTAAAAGCAGTAGAAATGGGTCTGGATCCCTGCAGTGGTAGTGCCTGCCATTCCGTGAGTGTGTGTGTGTGTGTGTGTGTGTGTGTGTGTATTCTTCCACTTTCAAGTTCAGGGGTACATGTGCAGGATGTGCAGATTTGTTACACAGGTGAATGTATGCCATGGTGATTTGCTGCACAGGTCATCCCATCACCTAGGGATTTAGCCCAGAATCCATTAGATATTCTTCCTGATGCTGTCCCTCCCCTGTGCCCCCCACTGACAAGCCCTAGTGTGTGTTGTTCCCCACCATGTGTTCATGTGTTCTCATCAATCAGCTCTCACTTGTTTGCTGAAGATAATGGCTTCCAGTTCCATCCATGTCCCTGAAAAGGACATGGTCTGGTTCCTTTATATGACTGCATACTATTCCATAATTTATATATACCACATTTTGTTTATCCAGTCTATCATTGATGGGCCTTTAGGTTGATTTCATGTCTTTGCTATTGTGAATAGTGCTGCAATGAACATACTCATGCATGTATCTTTAACACAGAATAATTTATATTCCTTTGGGTATATACCCGATAATAGGATTGCTGGGTCAAATGGTATTTCTGCCTCTAGGTCTTTGAGGAATTGCCACACTGTCTTACACCATGGTTGAAATAATGTATACTCCCATTAAGGATGTAAAATAATTTCTTTTTTCTCTACAACCTCACCAGCATCTGTTGTTTTTTTTTACTTTTTAATAACAGTCATTCTGGCATGAGATGGTATCTCATTGTGGTTTTGATTTGCATTTCTCTAATGATCAGTGATGTTGAGCTTTTTATTATATTTGTGTTGGCTGCAAGAATGTCTTCTTTTGAGAAGTGTCTATTCATTCATGTTCTTTGCTCACTTTTTAATGTTTTTTTTTTTCTTGTAAATTTGTTTAAGTTCCTCGTAGACTCTGGATATTAGACCTTTGTCAGATGGATAGATTGCAAGAATTTTCTCCCATTCTATAGGTTTTCTGTTCACTTTGATGATAGTTTCTTTTGCCATGCAGAAACTCTTTAGTTTAATTTGAGCTCATTTGTCAATTTTTGCTTTTGTGGCCACTGTTTTTGGTGTTTTTGTTATGAAATTTTGTCTATGCCTATGTCCTGAATGGTATTACCTAAATTTTCTGCCAGGGTTTTTATTCTTATGGGTTTTACATATAAGTCTTTAATCTATCTTGAGTTAATTTTTTTGTAAGGTGTAAGGGATGGGTTCAGTTTTAGTTTTCTGCACATGGCTAGCCAGAACTCCCAGCCTCATTTATTAAATAGGGAGTCTGTTCCCCATTGCTCGTTTTTGTCATTTGTTGGAGATTATATGTTTGTAAGTGTGCAGTATTATTTCTGAGTTCTCTATCCTGTTTGATTGGTCTATATGTCTGTTCTTGTATCAGTGCCCTGGTCTTTTGGTTACTATAGCCTATAGCATAGTTTGAAGTTAGGTAGCATGATTACTCCAGCTTCATTCTTTTTGCTTAGAATTGTCTTGGCTATTGGCTTTTCAGGTTTTTTTGGTTGCATATAAAATTTAAAATAGTTTTATTTTTAATTATGTGAAGAATGTCAACAGTGGTTTAATGGCAATAGCATTGAATCTATAAATTATTTGGGGCAGTATGGCCATTTTCATGATATTGATTCTTCCTATCCATGACCATGAGACAGTTTTCCATTTGTCTGCACCCTCTCTGATTTCTCTGAGCACTGGTTAGTTGTCCTCCTTGAAACGGTCCTTCCCTTTCCCTGTTAGCTGTATTCCTAGGTATTTTATTCTCTTTGTAGCAATTGTGAATGGGAGTTCATTCAAAATTGGCACTCTGCTTGCCTGTTGTTGGTGTACAGAAATGCTAGCAATTTTTGTACATTGATTTTGTATCCTGAGACTTTGCTGAAGTTGCTTATCAGTTTAAGAAGTTTTTGGGTTGAGACAGTGGGGTCTTCCAGAGGTAGGATAATGTCATCTGCAAACAAAGATAATTTGACTTTCTGTATTTGTATTTGAATACCCTTTATTGCTTTCTCTTACCTGATTGATTGCCTTGGCCAGAAATTCCAATACTATGTTGAACAGGAAGGGTGAGAGAGGGGATCCTCGTCTTGTACCAGTTTTCAAGGTGAATGCTTCCAGCTTTTGCCCACTCACTATTATATTGGCTGTGAGTTTGTCGTATCTGGCTCTTATTACTTTGAAGTATGTTCCTCTAATGCCAGTTCATTGAGAGTTTTTAACATGAAGGGATGTTGAATTTTATTGAAGGCCTTTTCTCCATCTATGAAGATAATCATGTAGTTTTTATCTACCATCTTGTTTCATAACAATCACTCTGCACTGAGAACCAGTCTTTCAATTCTTCCCATATTTCCTTCTATTTACTGTATAATTCCAAACTTACAACTTCATTCATCCAACCAATACACTTTAAGGCCTACCAGGCTCTGCATTAGTATCTAAAGATGTAAAGATGGATGGAATGTGGTTTCTTGCCCAGTAGGAGCCTCTGATTTATGAGCAGAACAGTGTAGAACCAATAACAAGTTCTGTGCTAGGTAGACAGTGTGTCAGGGCACACAGCCCTGACAGTGTGTCAGGAGCACCTGGCTCAGCCTCGAGAAATTACAACAGGTTCCTAGAAAGAGTGACACCTCAGCTGGGTTTCCAATGGAAAGGAGGGATCTGGCTCAGAGGGGAAGAGAGACAGGGACGGTCCAGACAGAGGAAATAATATGTTCAAATGCAGAGTTTCTCAGTCTCAGCACTCCTCATATTTTGGGCCAGATAATTCTTAGCTGGAGTAAGAGGGCATTCCATTATCCAGTGTTTGGCAGCATGCTTGACCCTTGTTCATTAGGTAACAGTAGCATTCCCTCCCCCAGTTGTAGCAATCATAAATGTCTCCAGACATCTCAAATTTTACTTCTGTGAGACAAAATCACCCCAAGTGAAGACACACTAAACTAACTAAGCATGGGAGGAAGAATTTGAAGCAGGTTGGTATAGTTACAGGAAACAAAGAGTGTATGGAAGACAGCACAAGAGATGGAGAAGCAAATAAAAGCCAGGTCTTTGAAGGACTTTCATGCCTTTCAGTTCCTTTGAAAAATAGATCTAGAAATACTTTTCCCAGAGGACTGTGTTGAGGACAAAATCAGATTACATGTGTAAATAAGTTAGCATAATGCTGCCACATGCAAAAAAGGATTTGTTCCCTCTCTTTCCTGCTTAGTTCCATTGTCCACAATAGGATTAGAGTGATATATTGAAGGGCAGCTAGAGGCTGGAGTTCGGAGTGGGCAGGGCTTCTGAGAAAGGAACAATTCAGGAACAATTCAGCCACAGACAAAACTGACAACTGTCTAGCTAGATAAGCTCCCACCTGGACAATGGAAGCTCTCCATCCACCATCACCATGACTCCGCCCTTATCCACTTCTGAGCTTATCTTTCCAAAACACCTGGCTCACCTATGTTAGTCAGGCACACTTCTTTGTTTAATATTTATCTCAATCCAGCAAACAACTACAGTGTTTCTTATATAGATGTCAGGTCACGGGAAAGAGGAAATATACATGATAGACAGAACCTCTAGGCTTCAGGATTTCCATGTAAATGGTGGAGAAAATAGCACATCCTGCTCCTCCTCTCAGGAAAACCTTTCTTTAACTTCACAAGTTCAAGTTGCAGCTCAGGCATAATTTCCTCTCCAAGGTTGTCCTGGTGGCTCCCCGGTCCTGACAAGATCTTGAGCTCCCTTTTTCTCTGTAACCCACAGCATTCCTGCATTCTCTCTACCATTGGCCTTAGTGTGTTGTATTGAAAGTGATTTTTCAGTTCATCTGTTGACTAGTCAATGACTTTAAGTAACTTGAAGACGAGCGTCCTATATTTCTCAAATATTTGTTGTATTAATGTGTGAAGACACAGTGCTCCAATAAACCATTCCAACTGCCTGTTGAATGTAAGCAAGCAGAGATTTTTTTTTAAAGGGCGCCTTTGTCCTCTCCACCTGCCATTGCTTGTGTGTGACTGATGTTTTAGCTAGCACACGACTACTTTCAGTTCTTTGTTTCAGATTTTTTAACCACCCTTATTAATTTCCTAGGAGTGCTGTAACATGATATAAAATTACCACAGACTTGGTGATGTAAATTTCTGTTGGAAATTTATTCACTTTGTTCTGGAGGTCAAGAGTCTGAAATCAGTATCATAGAGCCAAAATCAAGATGTTGGCAAAACTGTGATCTCTTTGGAGGTTCTAGGGGACATTCTCACCTCTCTCAGCTTCTGGTGGCTGCCAGCATCTCTGAGCTTGTTGCTGCAAGACTCTAATCTCTGCCTCTAGGATCATACCACCTCCTCCTGTTTGTGTGTCTGCCTCTGGGTTTCTCTTATAAGGAGTACTGCCATTAGATTTAGAGTCCAGATAATTTAGGATGATCACTTCATCTCAACATCCTTAACTTGATTATATTTGCAAAGACCCTTTTCCTAAATAAGGGCACATTCACAGACTAATGGTTATCTTTTTGGAAGCTACAACTTAACCTTCTCTACCACCCTTCAGAGGAGGGATAGCATTAGGACAAATATCTAATGCATGAGGGACTTAAAACCTAGATGATGGGTTGATAGGTGCAGTAAACCACCATGGCATGTGTATGCCTGTGTAACAAACCTGCTCATTCTGCACATGTATTTCATAACCTAAAGTAACATTTAAAAAATAATAATAATAATAAGTAAAAGTTTTAAATTTTGACCTTATCACTTTCTTGACCTTGTGCACATTATCAAAACTCTGTATGTCTCAGCCTCCCATATCTACAGAGGATAATAAGAATATTATGTTCAAGTGGGATAATCCATGGAAAAGTTTAGCACTATGTCTGGCATATTATATCTCAAAACCAAATTCTATAATACTTTTAATCTATCTTGACCTGGTAGTTTTTAGCAAAAGAACATACCCACATATATATCAACAAGTAAAGTCAACCACAAACACCTGCACATGTTCAAACCAATCTCCCAGGAATTTCCTCAATTATAGCCAACAAGTTCCTGAATCTGTCCCACCAGGGTCCTAGTTTTTAAATCTAGTTTCCTATTGATATTCATGTTCTATTGCATTGGTATCTCTAGCTACTAATGCTACCTCAGGAAATCTGAGACAAATCAATTTTATTGGCTCTTCTGACCTAAACCATGTGTAAGGAGAATATGTAACCAAAATAGTACAGATCTGAATCACAACCTATTGAGCTTAACCCTGGCCTAACCCATTGGCTTCATTCTCCTTAATCAGAGGTCTTGCACATTCTCAAGCATAAACCATTCTTTTTTTTTGAGATGGAGTCTTACTCTGTCATGCAGGCTGAAGTGCAGTGGCATGATCTCTGCTCACTTTAACATCTGCCTCCCGGGTTCAGATGACTCTCCTGTATCAGCCTCCCACATATCTGGGACTACAGGCATGTGCCACCATGCCTAGCTAATTTTTTTTTTTTTTGTATTTTTATTAGAGACAGGGTTTCACCATGTTGGCCAGACTGGTCTCCAACTTCTGACCTCAAGTGATCTTCCTGCCTTGGCCTTCCAAAGTGTTGGGATTACAGGTATGAGCCACTCAGTTTTTACTGAGCATTATTTTATGTATTTATGCACTGACATTAGTGCCAGGATAAAAAATTAATATACACAAATAAAATATTGCTGCATAAATTATCCCTATGCTTTGTAATATATTCAATGACATGTAATATGTTTTCTAGCATACTCAATATAAACGGGGTGGCTGTACATCTTGCTACCTGTGAATCACAGTAGTAAACTATCAAAGCAAAAACAGATATACTAATTCAGATCAGTAGAGCTTAATGCCACTGCAAACTTATTAAATGGTGTGCCATCATTGCCTTTCTCATGAAGGAAGAATTGCCAAAAAATATTAATAAATTTCCAAAATGAAAAATCCTATATAAGGTCATACCTAACTGAGACATATATTATTCCTTTTACAGTTCAGATTTTCAAATACATAAATGGAACAATAAATTTAGAGGGAAGCTATTCAACATTCACTGGCCTCAGTTCTTGCTCCAGGCATTCTCTGTTAGCAACAGTATCATCAACGTGAGTCCAAAGAATTGAGCTCTAGTTTCTTTTGATCTTTGGAAAAATCCAATTTTAGAAGCTCAAAAGTGAATTACTCTTTCCTTTTACCATTACCAAATATATATACAGCTTATATATATAAAGTCTTTGATGTGATATGATTAAAGTATAATCCATTGTTTTGTTATTGCCTTGCTCCTTTCAAATTGGATATTTCTAAAGGACTTGTTCTTTGTGAAATGCTAGTGGAGGTACACAGAGTTTTGTAAGTGTTCCTTTCAGCACTCTGGTGACATACGGTTGAACGGATAAGAGTGCAGAAGTAGATGACAGAGTCTGCAAGCTTGGAGGCAAAGGCATTTAATTATAGTTTTAGTTCAGAGTTTGAATTTCTTGGGGTACATCCAGGTTTCTTCCT
The DNA here is from genome assembly GCA_004027715.1 of Plecturocebus donacophilus. Taxonomy (NCBI): domain Eukaryota; kingdom Metazoa; phylum Chordata; class Mammalia; order Primates; family Pitheciidae; genus Plecturocebus; species Plecturocebus donacophilus. The sequence continues at coordinate 20,212 of PVKP010020616.1, forward strand.
CAGTATCAGCTGGTAAATCACAACTCTTTACCTCTCTTCTCACAAGAAAATTATTACTCATATCAATTCCTATTCAGGAGCTGTGGCTCCAACAAACTCAGCTACCTGGGAATAATGTTGTTTAAAATACAGTTTCAGATCTGGAGGTAAAATTTGCCATATAAAACCATCATGATTATTAAATATAGAGCAAAGGCAATATGATGAGACAAGAGCAATATAGGCACCACTCATTGAGCACGTTGCAAATGTAAAGCATACTGCAGGTTGCTTTGCATAGCTCATTGTGAATTCTCACCGCGATCCTATAAAAGTATTCTCATTTCCACCTTTTCTAAAAAATGAGCTAAATGAGGTTTATAGAAGTCAAATAATTTGGATATGTTCCCACATATAACAAGTAGCAAAGCATGGGATTAAATACAGCTTCACCTTGAGCTCTTATGAATAAGCAATAGCTATGAAATTGCCATGAGATTTAGACAAATTTAGGGAGAAAGAGTGGCCATCCATACGCATTACAGGTATCCCAACATCTCAAGTGATTACAGAGTGAGTGTGTGTGTGCGTCTGTCTGTCTTTCTATAAGACATGAGCTCATTTGCTCCTTTTTTTCCTTTATTACTTTTTTCCTAAGTCACAGCAAATATTTAGCCATCTTTGGCTCCTTCCACAAAATATCGGGCTTAGCCCACTGGTCCTGAGTGTTGCTCCTAGTGATAGCTCTTGTTGGATGTTAAACAGAAAAGCATCACTACCCATCTATATAACGCTTCCTGATGCTCTAATAGCCACAACCCTTCAAAAGCAATGAAAGTAACCCTTTTTCAGGCCTTTGAGTCCATGTTTAATTTTTTTGTGCTACTAATAAAATTTACCAGTGGAGAATAGTGATCCAGCAGCTAGGGTACTTGCCACTCCTTTCAACACACTACAGTCTGATCTAGCTCTGTGCCTCTGCCCATGCTCTTTTCTCTACCTGAAATGTCTTTTGCTCCTTCTCTGTCTGGTGGAAATTGTATCACTTGTTTTATTCTTTAAGACCAACATCAAATATCAAAGCCTCTAGGAAGCTTTCTTTAAATTGCCCAGATAGACTTAATCACTGTTTTCTGAGTTTCTATTAATACTTTATATTATACTTTAATATAAATATTTAAACAGAATCTATTTAAACAGAATCAGTTGTGTCTATGTTCCTAATCATACCTCATCACTGTATTCCTGCACCTAGCAGAATTTGGAAAATAACAGCAATTCAGTAAGCATTTGTTGGATTGTATTGAGAAACAACTTCATATTTACAAATTTTCAGAGACTGGATAAATGATACTAAACTGAAAAGGACATCTTGGGAAGCGAATGTTAACTTTCAACTTCTATGTAATGATTTTCTGGGAATAAAATTCCTAAAACATTGATGAAAAAGAGATGGGGACAAATTGGGTACGGGGTGGGCAGAAGCAAAGGGAAAACTGCAGTTCTCCAATTAAATGCAGTTGGAAAAGAGATGGAAATGTCATGCCTGCAACTCAAGTTTTCTGGACCAACGTTCTTATCTGTAGGCTTAAACAATACTAATAAAACACATTTTTAGAATGCTGGAACGTCCACACAATGGTTACTGAGGGAATCATCTGAGGCAAGGAGCATGACTTCTCTTCAAAAATAACATGAGTCTCAGAAAACAGATGGGAGATCACATGTCAAGGTCATATAATAAGTTACAGGCTGAGCTGAAACTGAGAACATGAGTGTTTTCTTTCACTCCAACTTTGTGTTCTTTGCCTTACTGTGTATGCTCTTGTCAATCAACAACTTTCAGTTGGCAGTTAGCTGCAGTTCACTCTTCTCCATCGTTATCCCTTTTTCCAGTTCCCTTCGCTTTTCTCCCTGAAACCACAATGCAGACTCTTTTAGACTGTCACTTTGTGAAGAAAGAGCACTATAAACAATGCCAGGTGCTCTGCTTTGCCTTAAATCATTAAACTCTGAGTCTATGGCAGAAAAGTGACTAACGGCAGCAAACTGGTCTTTTCAAATACACCTGTTCACACAGCAAACAGTCACTGCTGGGAGAATTATCCTAAAATATTGACTGTTCTACTTTTCAGTGTTCTCCAAGGTACTGCCATTTAATGCACTTGAATAAAAAAAAAAAAAAGAATCCAACAAAAAGTTCTGTTTTCTAGTAGTATTTCCTGTCTATTGCTCTATAACTCCACAAATTTCAAGTCAATAAAAATATATTGGGCGTCTAATATGAGTCATGCCCTGTTCACTGAAGATTCTCTAGGTAACATGAGATATGGTCCTTGCCATCACTGTGGTCTCAGGAATAGTTATAACACAACGGAGGGTGAAGCTATGCATCACAGGATGAATGGAGTGGTGCCACGACAAGTTTATAGTTTCCTTCAGCTCATTCAAAGCTGCCAACCTGTTCAGTTACCCGTCTGCCTCTTCCTAAGCAGTATCTCCTTGTATCGTTGACAGTAGTTCAAACCTTCACCACACCCCTCACGTCTTTAACCGTAACACCTCAGCTTTCATAGTCAGCCAAAATCTTGTCTCTTACCTCTCAGAAAAGTTTAATAAGTCCCCCGACTTTGTGAATATTGCAATCTCATCTATTGAGTCAGCACAGATTTATCTATACCTTCTTCCCTCTTTCTTCTCCCTCTCCCAACTTGGGAAGCATGATATTTCTCCTCCCGTTGGCATCTATGTCCTCTTGCTTCTTCAAGATCTCACATCATCAAACTGCTTCCATCGGTCCTTGCTCTTAGCAGACAAACACATATGAGTCTCTCTCATTCTCCTCGTACCCAAGTCAGAAACCTAGTAGCCATCCTTGCCTCTTCTCCACCGCCACGATCTGTCACCATACCAGAGAGTCTGACTCCTAAGGAGCTCTTACACCCGTCTCCAGCCCCACTTCATTGCCCCTGCTTCAGTTCAAGCCCGCATCTTCTCTTCCAAGGGTCATTCCAACAGGTTCCTGACTAGTTCTCTCTGACTCTGTTCTTACTTCTCTTTAATTCAGCAATTACCATGCTTCCACAGAGAACTTTCTAAAATCTGAAACTAATCAAGCTGTGACTTTGCTTAACACTTTTTCATGGGTTCCTTCTTTATAGAACAAAATTAGACTCCTTTGCATAATGTAAAAGATTTTTCCAGATCTGCCTCCCACCGATCTGGCCAGCACTCTGCCCCTCCCACGTGGTCTTCCAACCTTGTTAAACTTCTCTGTTTCCTCCCACTTCTCTGTACTTGTGCTCGTGCTCGCCCCCGCCCGCTCCTGCCTAAAACACATTGTGCCTCCAAAATGCTAGCTTTGACAAATCCTCTTTCTTCAAGAACCTTCAGGAAAATGTTCATGACTTCCATAAGATCCCTCCCACAGGTTCAAATACCCCCTAATAGTGTGGTTAGTGATGTTCACTGTGCAGGGATATTTGAAAGGGCAATTAATTTTACCTGTCAACTTACTGGGGTTTTTTTAAGGACTTGGTCTAAACAGATGTAATCCATGTGTTATTTGGGGCTCTGCTTCTTTGAATCTAGCCCTAAATAATGATAACCTCCACTTATTTTCCCGTTTGCTATAAAACTCCTGTTTGTAGGAAAGTGAATTCTCAAGTCAGGAAGAGTTGGTTTGGAAATTCCCGTTGTAAAAAACAGCAGATGCAGATAGCTCTGGGAAAAGCGCAGTCAAAGGCAGTCAATCACGAGCTTTCCATTAAGCAAAGCCAGATGCTACTGTTGTAAGTCAGCAACAGGCAAACTACAAATCAAGTAAATTATCACATAGGTCACGTCAAGTATTGAGACGTTGATGGAGGTTAAGTTTCCTCATTTCTTGGCAGAAAGCATGCACTAGTTTTCCACCAGAAATAAATAAAACAAAATAGCTCTTTGTCTGGATCATTCAAAAAAACAATCGTATGTAACCAGGCCACTGGTGGCCCCTAATCTAAGGACAGATTTCGATCATTGTAGAGATGAGCCACAATAGCACAATTGCATAGTGGTTAAGCGTATGGTCTTGGGAATTCATCTGCCTGAGTTTAAACCCTGGCTTAGCCACTTCCTGGTTATGTGGCATGAGTGCGATCATTGATCTCTCTCTGCCTCTGTCCGCTCATTCTCGGCAAACTGACACAAGAACACAAAATCAAACACTGCATGTTCTCACTTACAGGTGGGTGTTGAACAATGAGAACACATGGACACAGGGAGGGGAGCACTACACACTGGGGTCTGTTGGGGGGAAATAGAGGAGGGACAGTGGGGGGTGGGGAGGGGGGGAGAGAAAGCATGGGGAGAAATGCCAGATATAGGTGAAGGGGAGGAAGGCAACAAATCACACTGCCACGTGTGTACCTGTACAACAATATTGCATGTTCTTCACATGTACCACAAAACCTAAAATGCAATAAAAAATAAAAATTTAAAAAAAGAGAGAGGAATCACAAAAATAGAAGTAAGATTTATCACACAAAGTTCTTGCTAAGATTAAATAACATATGCAAAATTTCTAGTACATGTTAAATGTACAATATGTGATATTAGTGGTTATCTCATTGTTAAATGACAAAAACCAAACTGAAACTATTAAAAGGAAAATTGTTTTATTTCACATTTTTTGCTCATGTTTCACACATCTCCTAAATCTCACTTCTAAGCATAGTTTTATTTTGTTTTATTTTATTTTATTTTATTGTTATTTTGATAGTATAGTGGAACTGTATTCAGGGCTTTGGTTGAGAAAGGGTTTTGACTAATGCAGTCAAATTTATTAACAAAATCATTTTTAATCTCAAAAGATTTTTTAAAATAATTTTAATTTCAATAGGGAGATCTTAAATTTCTTCCTACATATTTCAGAAAAGATCCCAGCCCACAATTGTGTTAATTCCATCAAATTTCCCATTGGAATGTGGTTAGTTAAGAACAACACATGTTTTTATGCCACCATTGATATGATTTGGCTATGTACCACACAAATCTCATCTTGAATTGTAACTACCATGATTCCCATGTGTCAGAGGAGGAACCTGGTGGGTGGTGATTGAATTATGGGGGTGGATCTTTCTTGCATTTTTCTCATGATAGTAAATGAGTCTCACAAGATCTTATGGTTTTAAAAATGGCAGTTTCCCTGCACAAGCTCTTTTTTTTTTTTTTTGTCTGCTGCCATTCATGTAAGATGTGACTTGCTCATCCTTGCCTTCCACCATGATTATGAGGCCTCTCCAGCTATGTGAAACTGTAAGTCCAATAAACCTTTATTTTGTAAATTGCCCAATCCCAAGTATGTCTTTATCAGCACTGTGAAAACAGACTAATGCAGTACATTGATATCAGTTGAGTGGGGCGCTGCTAAAAAGATACCCAAAAATGTGGAAGTGACTTTGGAACTGGGAAACAGGCAGAGGTCAGAAAAGTTTGGAGGACTCAGAAGAAGACGAGAAAATGTGGGAAGGTTTGAAACTTCATGGAGACTTGTTGAATGGCTTTGAATAAAACGCTAATAATGATTTGGACAATAAAGTTCAGGCTGAGGTGGTCTCAGATGGAGATAAGGAACTTGTTGGGAACTGGAGCAATGGTGAGTCTTGTTATGTTTTAGCAAAAAAACTGGCAGCATTTTGCCCCTGCCCTAGAGATCTGTGGAATTTTCAACTTTAGAGAGATGATTTGCGATATCTGGAAGAAGAAATTTCTAAGCAGCAAACCATTCAAGAAGTGACTTGGGTATTGTTAAAGGCATTCAGTTTTAAAAGGAAAACAGAGCATAAAAGTTTGGAACATTTACAGATGCAACAGAAAAGAAAATCCAATTTTCTGAGGAGAAATTCAAGCCAGCTACAGAAATTTACAGAAGTGACAAAGACCCAAATATTAATCCTCAACAGTGGGAAACATTTCTCCATTGCATATCAGAGGCCTTTGAGGCAGCCCCTCCAATTATAGGCCTAGGAGGAAAAAAATAGTTTTATGGGCTGGGCCCAGGGCACCCCTGCTGTGTGAAACCTAGGGACTTGGTGTTCTGCATCCCAGCTGCTCCAGCTGTGACTAAAAGAGACCAAGGTACAGCTCACGCTGTTGCTTCAGAGGGTGGAAGCTGCCAGTCCTTGGCAGCTACCATGTGGTGTTGAGCCTGCAACTTCCACAGAAGTCAGTTAAGGTTTGGAAACTTCCACCTAGATTTCAGAGCATGTATGGAAATGCCTGGATGCCCAGAAGTCTGCTGCAAGAGTTGGGCCCTCATGGAGAACATCTGCTAGGGAAATGTAGGATGTGAGCCCCGACAGAGTCACTACTGAGGTATTCCCTAGTGGAGCTGTGAGAAGACGGCCACCATCCTTCAGACCCCAGAATGGTAGATCCACTGATAACTTTCACTGTGTGCCAAGAAAAGCCACAGACACTCAATTCCAGCCCATAAAAGCATTGGGGGGGGGCTATACCCTACAAAGCCACAGGGGTGAAGATACCCAAGGCCATGGGAGCCCACCTCTTACACCTGTGTGACCTGGATGTGAGACACGGAGTCAAAGGAGATCATTTTGGAGCTTTAAGATTTGACCACTCCACTGGATTTCAGACTTGTGTGGAGTCTGTAGCCCTTTATTTTGGCCAATTTCTCCCTTTTGGAATGGGTGTATTTACCCAATGCCTGTACCCCCATTTTATCTAGGAAGTAAGTATCTTGCTTTTGATAGTACAGGCTTATAGGCAGAAAGGACTTGCCTTGTCTCAGGTGAGATGTTGAACTGTGGACTTTTGAGTTAATGTTGAAATGAGTTAAAACTTTTGGGGACTGTTGGGAAAACATGATTGGTTTTGAAATGTGAGGATATGGGGGGGGGTCCCAAGATGGCTGAATAAAAGCTCCAGAATGCAGCTCCCAGTGAGAGAGATGCAGGAGTCAAGTGGTCTCCACAATTCCAAATGAAGTACCAGGTTCATTTTGTGGGTCTGGTTGGTTAGTGGGTATAAACCAAATAGAGCAAGTTGAGTCAATGCAGGGCACTGCCCCACCCAGAAGGGGCATGCAACTGCCTGGAGGACTGGGGGATCTCCCCCGCTGGGACTTCGGTTCGGATATAGTGCTCCACCCAAGCCCTCTACAACCCACAGAACAGGAGATCTTTGCCGGGCTGAAAAGCCTCAGTGAGCTGCCTGAAGAGGGCAGAACAGCAACTTTGGCCAGCGCTGGGGCTGTCAGCACAGATCTAGGCAGAAGCACTGGCTGATGCTGAGAAAACCTGAAAGACAGTGGGATGGAGCTACTTGCCCCCCAGAAAGAAGGGGAACTGAAAGCAGGGAAACAGGCCATACAGCAGGAAGGAGCTCCCCCTGACGAAGCCTATCAGGATAAATAACTCTCACTTCAGAATTTAGAACCCAGAATATCAGTTAGAGAGCAACCAGGAATGATGAAGCTTCACAGGGGGAAGGGCAGCCACCATTGCAGAAGCCAGCCTAATTTTCCTGAGTAAATATAAGATGCAGGAAAAATAAGCAGCAGCTCCACTGAATCCATGGCAAACCAGCAGTGTCTCTGCAGACAGACAAAGGAAAGGCCACCTCCTCAAGGGGCTACTTGAGATCAAAGCTATATAAATCCGACAAGATGGGAAGAAACCAGTGCAAGAAGGATGAAACCATCAAAAACCAGAACGCCTCTCCCCCACCACGAGATCACAACTCCTCACCAGCAAGGGAACAAAGCAGGATGGAGAATGAATTTGACGAATTGACAGAAGCAGGCTTCAGAAGGTGAGTAATAGCAAACTTCTCTGAGTTAAAGGAACATGTTCTAATCCAATGCAAAGAAACTAAAAACCTTGAAAAAGGGTTAAACAAAATGCTAACTAGAATAATCAGCTTAGAGAAGAACATAAAAGACTTTATGGAGCTGAAAAACACAGCACAAGAACTTCATGAAGCATATACAAGTTTCAATAGCTGAATAGATCAAGCAGAAGAAAAGATATCAGAGATTGAAGATCATCTCAATGAAATAAAACAAGAAGGCAAGAAAAGAAAAAAAGCGGGAAAAGAAATGAACAAAGCCGCCAATAAATATGGGATTATGTGAAAAGACCTAATCTACATTTGATAGGTGTACCTGAATGTGAAGAAGAGAATGAATCCAAGATGGAAAACCGTCTTCAAGATATTATCCAGGAGAACTTCCCCAACCTAGCAAGGCAGGCCAACATTCAAATACAAGAAGCACAGAGAACACCACAAAGATATTCCTCAAGAAGATCAACCCCAAGGCACATAATCATCAGATTCACCAGGGTTGAAATGAAGGAAAAAATGCTTAGGGCAGCCAGAGAGAAAGCTCGGGTCACCCACAAAGGGAAGCCCATCAGATCCACAGTGGATCTCT
>PVKP010020616.1:28727-40601 GCA_004027715.1 Plecturocebus donacophilus
AAAAAAAAAAAAAAAAAAAATTATAAAGACCAATGATGCAATGAAGAAATTATGCAAACCAAAGGGCAAAACAACCAACCAGAAACAAAATGGCAGGATCAAATTCTCATATAACAATATTAACCTTAAACATAAATGGACTAAATGCCTCAATCAAAAGACACAGACTGGCAAATTGGATAAAAAGCCAAGAACCATCAGTGAGCTATATTCAGGAGACCCAACTCATGTGCAAAACACACATGGACTCAAAATAAAGGAATGGAAGAAAATTTACCAAGCAAATGGAGAGCAAATAAAAGCAGGAGTGGCAATCCTAGCCTCTGATAAAACAGACTTTAAACCAACAAAATTCAAAAGAGACAAGCAGGGCATTACATAATGGCAAAAGGATCAATACAACAAGAAGAGTTAACTATTCTAAATATGTATGCACCCAACAGGAGCAGCCAGATACATAAAGCAAGGCCTTAATGACCTACAAAGAGACTTAGACTCCCACACAATAATAATGGGAAACTTTAACACTCCACTGTCAATATTAGGTAGAACAATGAGACAGAAAATCAACAAGGAAATCCAGGACTTGAATGCCGATCTAGATCAAGCAAACCTAGTAGACATTTACAGAACTCTCTACTCCAAATCCACAGAATATACATTCTTCTCAGTACCACATCACACTTACTCTAAAACTGACCACATAATTGGAAGTGAATTGCTCCTCAGCAAATGCAAAAGAACGGAAATCATAACAAACAGTCTCTCGGACCACAGTGCAATCAAATTAGAACTCAGAATTAAGAAACTAACTCAGAACTGCACAACTTGATGGAAACTGAACAACTGACTCCTGAGTGTTGACTGGATAAACAACGAAATGAAGGCAAAAATAAAGATGTTCTTCAAAACCAACGAGAATGAAGACACAACTTACCAGAATCTCTGGGAAATATTTAAAGCAGTGTCTAGAGAGAAATTCATAGTAACAAATGTTCACATGAGGAGCAAGGGAAGATCTAAAATCAACACCCTATCATCAAATTTGAAAGAGTTAGAGGTGCAAGATCAAAAAATCTCAAACGCTAGCAGAAAACAAGAAATAACTAAGATCAGAGCATAACTGAAGGAGATAGAGACACAAGAAGACCTTCAAAAAGTCAACAAATCCAGGAGGTGGTTTTTTGAAAAGATAAATAGAATAGATAGACTGCTAGCAAGACTAATAAAAAAGAAAAGGGAGAAGAATCAAATAGATGCAATAAAAAACAATTAAGGGGACATCACCGCTGATTTCACAGAAATACAAGCTACCGTCAGAGATTACTACAAACAACTCTATGCACACAAACCAGTAAACCTGGAAGAAATGGATAAATTCCTGGACACTTGCCTTCTCCCAAGACTAAACCAGGAAGAAATTGAAACCCTGATGGACCAATAAAAAGGGCTGAAGTTGAGGCAGGAATTAATAGCCTACCAACCAAAAAAAGTCCAGGTCCAGACAAGCTTACAGCTGAATTCTACCAGATGTACAAGAGGAGCTGGTACCATTCCTTCTGAAACTATTCCAAACAATACAAAACAAGGGAATCCTCCGCAACTCATTTTATGAGACCAACATCATCCTGATACCAAAACCAGGCAGAGACTCAACTAAAAAAAGAAAACTTAAGGCTAATATTCATGATGAACGTTGATGGAAAAATCTTCAAAAAAGTACTGGCAAACTGAATGAAACAGCAAATCAAAAAGTTTATTCATCATGATCAAGTAGGCTTCGTCCTGGGTATGCAAGGCTGATTCAACATACACAAGTCTATAAATGTAATTCACCATGTAAACAGAACCAAAGACAAAAACCACATGATTATCTCAATAGATGCTGAGAAGACCTTCCACAAAATTCAACAGCCCTTTATGCTAAAAACCCTCAATAAACCAGGTATCGATGCAACATATCACAAAATAATAAAAGCTATTTATGACAAACCCACAACCAATATCATACTGAACAGGCAAAAACTGGAAGCATTCCCTTTGAAATCTGGCACTAGACAAGAATGCCCTCTCTTACCACTCCTATTCAATATAGTATTGGAAGTTCTAGCAAGAGTAATTAGGCAAGAAAAATAAATAAAGGCATTCAGTTAAGAAATGAAGAAGTCAAATTGTCCCTATTTGCAGACGACATGATTGTATATTTGGAAGACCTCATCATCTCAGCAAAAAATCTCCTGAAACTGATAAGCAACTTCAGCAAAGTCTCAGGATACAAAATCAATGTGCAGAAATCACAGACAAATAGCCAAATCAAAAGCAAACTCCCATTCACAATTTCTAGAAAGATAATAAAAATATCTAGGAATACAACTAACAAAGGATGTAAAGGACCTCTTCAAGGAGAACTACAAACCACTACTCAATGAAATAGGAGAGGACACAAACCGATGGAAAAACATTCCATGCCCATGGTTGGGAAGGATCAACACTGTGAAAATGGCCATACTACCCAAAGTAATTTATAGATTCAATGCTATCCCCATCAAGCTATCAATGACTTTCTTCACAGAACTGGACAAAACCACTTCAAATTTCATATGGAACCTAAAGAGAGCCCACATAGCCAAAACAATCCTAAGCAGAAAGAACAAAGCTGGAGACATCATGCTACCTGAATTCAAGCTATATTACAAGGCCACAGTAATCAAAACAGCATGATACTGGTACCAAAGCAGAGACTAGACCAATGCAACAGAACCGAGGACTCAGAAGCAACACCACCCATCTACAACTATCTGATCTTTGACAAACCTCACAAAAACAAGCAATGGGGAAAGAATTCCGTGTTTAATAAATGGTGTTGGGATAACTAGTTAGCCATGTGCAGAAAGCAGAAACTGGACCCCTTCCTGACACCTTACACTAAAATTAACTCTAGATGGATTAAAGATCTAAACATAAAACCTAACACCATAAAAACCCTAGAAGAAAACCTAGGCAAAACCATTTAGGATATAGGCATAGGCAAGGACTTCATGACTAAAACACCAAAAGCAATGGCAACAAAAGCCAAAATAGACAAATGGGATCTAATTAAACTCCAGAGCTTCTGTACAGCAAAAGAAATAATCATTAGAATGAACCAGCAACCAACAGAATGGAAAAAAAAATTTTGCAATCTACTCATCTGACAAAGGACTAATATCTAGAATCTACAAAGAACTGAAACAGATTTATAAGAAAAAAACAAACCCATTCAAAAGTGGGCAAAGAATATGAACAGACACTTTCCAAAATAAGACATATATGAGGCCAAAAAACATATGAAGAAATGCTCACTGTCACTGGTCATTAGAGAAAGGCAAATCAAAACCACATTGAGGTGCCATCTCACACCGATTAGAATGACAATCATCAAAAAATCTGGAGACAACAGATGCTGGAGAGGATGTGGAGAAAAAGGAACGCCTTTACACTCTTGGTGGGAGTGTAAATTAGTGCAACCATTGTGGAAGACAGTGTGGTGATTCCTCAAGGACATAGAAATTGAAATACCATTCTACCCAGCACTCCCACTACTGGGTATATATCCAAAGAATTATAAATTGTTCTATTGTAAAGATACATGCACACATATGTTCATTGCAGCACTGTTTACAATAGCAAAGACCTTGAACTAACCCAAATGTCCACCAATGATAGACTGGATAAAGAAAAGGTGGCACATATACACCATGGAATACTACGCAGCCATAAAATACGATGAGTGTGTGTCCTTCATAGGGACATGGATGAATCTGGAAACCATCATTCTCAGCAAACTGACACCAAGAGCAGAAAACCAAACACTGCATGTTCTCACTCATAGGTGGGTGTTGAACAATGAAAACACATGGACACAGGGAGGGGAGCATCACACAATGTGGTCAGTTGGGGAGGACTAGGGGAAGGACAGTGACAGGTGGGGAGAGTCAGGAGGGTAACGCAGGGAGAAATACCAGATATAGGTGATGGGAGGATGAAGGCAGCAAATCACCTTGCCATGTATATATCTATGCAACAATCCTGCATGATCTGCACATGTACCCCAGAGCCTAAAGTACAATTAAAAAAAAAAAAGAAAAGAAAAAGAAAGGTGAAGATATGAGATTTGGGAGGGGCCAGGGTGGAATGATATGGTTTGGCTATGTCCCCACCCAAATCTCATTTTGCTTACCACCATTTAAGTAAGATGTGACTTGCTCCTCCTTTCCTTCCACCGTGATTGTGAGGCCTCCCCAGTCAGGTGGAACTGTAAATCCAGTAAATCTCTTTCTTTTGTAATTATCAACACCATAAAAACAGACTAATACAACCATGCTGGACACTTAGGTTGTAGAGAAATTCCTTTACAAAATAATTTACAAAAATTATTGTTGCCCAGCCAATAAATAAAGGAAAACATCCTGCACCTGCCATAGGTAAAAGTCAGTAAAACTTACCTTGGTACTTACTTTAAAAGCGTAAGTGTTGCCCTTAGTACCTGAAGCAAAATTTTACATATGTCAAAACTGTATAAGTTATTAAAAAGTAACAGGGAAAAGTATTTTGGTATTTATTTTGATCTAGTTACCTTAGTTGAAAAAGAAGAACAAGAAAATTAGTTTTAATCTCTTGTTTGTTTTATAAAGTTGCATTTTTAAACTTATTTACATACTGATACTAAGGAATCTATTATTAATTAAACCATAGAGATGAGTGCTGTCTGAGTTTTGGGGATAAATAGAAGATAGATACACACACACTCAAATATAGGAATTAGGATGGGATGAAATCAGAGGAAACATTTTCTAGTTACTTTTTACAAGGTTTTCATTGTTTTGAACACGTACAATCCATTCTGTTACACTGTGTTTTGTATGTTTTTCTCTTTTTATCTAAAGTTTGTTTCATAACATTCCCCAAAAAATAGTCTATGAGATCATGAATTAAAATAAAATTGTCAAGAGGCTGAGCAATTACGTAGGAACCAGGCACTGGGTTCAATGTTCACATACACAACCTCGATTAACCCTAAAGTCAGGACAAACTGCTATTATCCCCACTTTGCAGATACAAATTAAATAAGACAGCTAAGAAGAGGTACTTTTGCTTCACAGAGCTGCTTCATTCTATAACATTGTTGTTTTTAAATTTCACATCAACTCTGACATTTTTTTCTCTTAGCACTTATTTTCTCTTTCCTTATGGATTGGACTGCTTCTCTGAGATCTTCTCAGAGTCTTTAGGTCTACCCAGAGGCTTTCTTTCTCTCTTTCTCTCTCTCTCTCTCTCTCTCTCTCTCTCTCTCTCTCTCTCTCTCTCTCTCTCTCTCTGTTACACAGACACACATACACACACATGCATACACTTGTTAAAGTGTAGACCTAGAGGTCCTCATTCATTCATTCAACCAGTATGTATTGAGCACCTACTATGTTTCATGCTTCATGCTCCATTCTAGGTATGCGAGACATAAGAGGCCATTTTAGAGCTTCCACTTTGCAAAGCTGACAGATATGAGCAATACATCAAACAAAAAACCATGTTAATGCAGCTGTAGCTAATGTTTGTATAGAATACAGAATATGAAATAAGAGCATTTGGCATGTAGACATAACCCTAAAACTGAGAAGATAACTAAAATACTATCTTCTTTAAGAACACATGGGAGAGCAGTGAATGTGATCACATCGGAGTCACCACCTGAGATGTTGAACATCACTGTGCAGGTCTGTCCTGCAGACCCTGACTTAATGACAAATGAATAAACACACTGTCATACCTATTATAGTGATTCAAGTGGGCCAGGAATGGTAGCCGGCTGCCTTTAGAGGGCAAACGCAGCCAACCGACCAAGACTCCCTCTCCATCCTCACATTTAGTATGAATTTTATAACAGAGGTTTTAAGTCAACATGTTTGTGGATCATTAACACGATTAAAAGAGTGGTTTTATGAATGATAAAAGCTTTAGGTTCTGGGACCCAGAATAAACACCATTAACAAGGTAATTTCCTTTTGACCTCCCCATGAGAGGACCATCTAGCACAAAGTTTACATGAGTAAACAGAGTAGAGATAAAGGGATGTGGGGTAAACAGACTTAACTAGGAAAGCCTCTTATCATCCCTATCTTTTCCCTAATCTAATGTAAATGAACCAGCTGCCTTCAGCCTGTCCCAATAAAATCTTTTGACCTTCCAAAAGGTTTGAGACTAATCTATAACTTTCCCTAATATTTCCCTAACATTTTGCCAGCCACCCTGAGTGAATCTCAGCAGTGAACATCTGTCTTTGGGCAGCTCCACTTGCTTCCTGGAGTGTGACCTACTCCTCACAGCCTTGACCACGCTTTCCAACCACCTGAAACAACTATAGATTCTTGTTCCCTGACACCCACCGCCCTTCCGTCCAAGACCTGACCAAAGGTTGTCAAAATCTCAAAGCAACAGGGTTCAACAGGTGGATTCTCATGGTCATGATATTGCTTCCTATGATAGCTTTTTTCACTGTCACTCCTATTTTTAACCATTTTTAGGTGCATCGGATTTAAGATTCTATCTGAGGTACCTTTCTTTCTCTTGATTACCCTTGCTTTTAAAGGGGCCATAGAAAAATAGACACAGGAAAAAAATAGACATGGGAGAGTTTTACTCTTACAAGTGATTCTCTTAGTTCTTGTTTATCAATTCTCTCAATCAAATATATATATAATTATATATAAATATAATTGGACACCTAGGTGCCAGGCATTGTGCTGCTCACTAGATGTGAAACTGAGAACAGAATAGTCATGAGTCCTTCCCTCATAGAGCATATATACTAGACAGATTCTTTGTTGATATATAAATACTGATTTCTCTATGTTTATTAAGGTTTTTAAAAAAATGCTTAGCCAAGCACAGTTGATCATGCCTGTAATCCTAGCACTTTGGGAGGCTGAGACAGGCAGATCACTTGAGGTCAGGAATTCGAGACTAGCCTGGCCAACATGGCAAAACCTTATCTCTATAAAAATACAAAAACAAAAAAAAGCTGGATGCAGTGATGCTCACCTGTAATTCCAGCTATTCAGGAGGCTGAGGTGGAAGAATCACTTGAGCCTAGGAGGTAGAGATTGCGGTGAGCCAAGATCACACCACTGCACTCCAGCCTGGGTGACACAGAGAGACTCCATTTCAAAAAATTGATTAATTAATTAAAATTAAAATAGTGCTTAGCTCTGTGAAAGATGCTGTGACACGAGCATCCCTGGCTTCTAGAACCCATGTTCTTATGAAAGAGACAAGATTCAGGCACAGAAAGCAACACATGAGAGTACACTGCCAAAGGCAGAAATGGATGTTGAGTGGTCAGAGAACATTTTTCTGAGGAGATGAGGTTTGACAGGTACTTTGAAGGAGAAATAACCTTGGGTAAGTGATTAAAAGAGAGCAAGCCATCCAGGGTGAAAATGACAGAGGGACACCTGAAAAAATGAGAGAGGACAGCAAGAAGACAGGATGACCTAGATGGCAGGCTTACCAAAAATAAAGGAGGTGGAGCCTTACACACTAAGATCAGCTATTGAGAATTCTCTTAACAGATAACATGAAGCTCCTCTTTTCATGGTAAATGAAGAGTTGTTCTTGGATCTCTTTCTAATCATTCTTATGCTGGAAACACTATCTTTGAGAAATATATCTGGGTTTGAAGGGCAGAGAAATAAGAAGCAGAGAGGCAGGTAAGAGCATTATTGGCTTGATTTAGGTGTGGTAGGATCTGTACAAATGTGTAACCAACAGGACTAGAAGAACAGGTTAACCCAGGGTATAATACTGAAGTCTGTGTTACCTGATAAATGGAGGAAATGAGGGCATGATGGAAAAAAATATAGGGGAGGGAATGATGGAGAGAAGGATAGACATAAGTGGATACCCGAGGTAGTCTTGATTACGGTGGGGCTTACTGAACTTTATCAGGTAGTGAAGCTTCCTCATGGAAATGTCCTGTGGTCATTTAAAACCATGGGTCTGGTGCTCAGGTAAGAAGGATAGCCTGGCCATCAGCGTGTCATTGAAACAAGCGATTATGCAAACTATGAAAACATATGAGCCTGATGGATGGAAAGGAAACTCTGACCTCTGATTAACTGGTCTACCTATTTTCTTAACCCCTAGCTTTTCACATGGCCACGAGATTGGGTGAGAAGGTAGCATTCCAAATCTGATTTTTGCTACAGGGTTTTCTCATATTTCCTGCCATAGATCACAGCAAGAGGTTGGAGAAGATGTTTGAGAACATAGTATTGCTAAGTTGCCTCTTTGGAGTCAACTGTTAACTGATTCCATGTGGAGTGCAGAGCTGTATTTCACCCCAAATGACTTAATTCTCTGTCATTTAACATCTTAGTCTGTGGAAAGAGAGTCTTGTGAGCAGTTGTGTTTCCTTCCTTCTCTAACTGCAGATTGGCTACCTCTGGCCTCAGTTCAATCTTTTACGTGGGAGTTCGCTGAAAAAAGCAACAAGAAATCAAACATATACATGCAATTATTATTTGTCAATTAAAAATAAAAGAAAAAAATTTAAACTGTCAGAAAACAACAATGGCAAGAAAGCAACAAGAACACATTCCACATTCCGAATATTTTTGTTTTCCCTAAAGCTAAAGGCTTAGACAGCATGTGATCAGTTTTCAAAGACATCACTAGTAAAAGGACTACTGTTTTACCACAGCATACACACACAACAAGAGGCACCAGCGTTCCAACCTGCACATCTGTGTCCCCGCTGCTCACCACCAGTTGCTAAGCCAATATCACAGTTTTAGGTCCTGTTTAAAAAGTACTCCAATTCAAAGTATAGAATTCTCAATAAGGTAGGCCAGCAGTTTCGCAGCAGTCACAGAGATCTAAAATAACAATGGCCTAAACAAAGTATCACTTTATTTTTGTCTCACATATAAAATTCCTAACCACTAAGCCAGCAGAAACCAGAGCTCCTTTCTGCTTGTTTTTCCTTCAACTCTAGAATATTGTCCATTCCACATGGTCCAGAACAGTTCACTGCCATAGCTAGACACACTTTTAACCACTGGAAGCTGAACCATCTTTCTTTATTTCTTTTTTAATAGACTCGATTTTTTAGAGCAGTTTTAGCTTTATAAAAAAAAATCATGCAGAAAGTGCGGAGAGCTCTTTTATTCATGTCTTATTAGCCAGATCTTAGTCATTTACTCATACCTTGCTATAACAGAGACTGAGAAATATGGTTACTATTCTTTGGGGCTTTTGTCCCAGATTTTTTTTCAAAATCAAGATTTTATTACAAAGGAGAGAAGAATGGACATTGGAAATAACTAGCAGTCTATCGCAATAACTATGTCACAATTATAATTATATACTGATGTGTATGACTGTGGTGCCATGTCTTTTTTCCACTGTATTTTAAACTTC
The DNA here is from genome assembly GCA_004027715.1 of Plecturocebus donacophilus. Taxonomy (NCBI): domain Eukaryota; kingdom Metazoa; phylum Chordata; class Mammalia; order Primates; family Pitheciidae; genus Plecturocebus; species Plecturocebus donacophilus. The sequence goes on from PVKP010020616.1 coordinate 38,184, forward strand.
ATTAGGGCCAACACTCTATCTATTTATCAATTGTGAAATTTCAGCACCAAGAACAATGCCTGACATTTAGTAGATTTTTTTAAATATGTTTAATAAATGAGTGAAAGTTGCTTACTTTAGAAGAAAATATTTGAAGCCTAAAGTAAGGCTGAATCTTGGAGAGCTCTCTCTAAATATCATCCTTGGAAGCTTAGACTTTATTCTTTTTATTCTTTATTCCTTATTTCCAGACTCTTCTGTAGAATGCTAGTGACTTATGAGGTTTAAAAGTGTAAAAGAGTAAAAGTGTTTTGGAGCCAAATAATGTAGAAAATACTGCATGTTATAACTCTTTTTGTGATTTTTTTAAATGTATATAATGATTTTAAAGCACTGACCAATCCTGCAGTAACAAATCCATTTAATTTACCACTTCTCAATACTATTGAATCACAATGCCCTTTTTGAAAGAAACATCTTTTGACATCTTGTGGAACACTACTGTGCCATAAAGTATACACTTTGGGAAATGCTGCATTATACAAAACTATTGAATGTTTGGGAGCTGGGCGAGTTCACTGTCAACTGGTATTTTCTGTGAGGATAACTTAGTAGCAGGAAAAACCAGAGGGAAAATGATTTGAGTAAACAGTTCTAAAAAGACTAATCAGTAGCTTTCTAATGTTTATGTGTTCAAAATATTGATAGTAGCAACCTGGATTTCTTTATACCAGGAAAATTAAAGATATAGCAGAAAAAAAATGTTTTAATTACCCATGTTTGTGGTTGTTTCAGTTAATTATGATTTGAGGTCAACTTGTTTCCTCCTTCAGGACCTTACCAAATAACATTCTAATTTCCCTTAAATCTTTAGGAGATCACTTTTTAAAACTGATTAGTAATTTGCTCCAATATTCTACCACAGGAATAAATGATTAGCCAAAATACACACTATATACTGAACCTTACCAAATCATAAATCTAATATCAACTCCAAGTGTATAATATGATGTACTATAAAATATTTTTTCTTTTTGTATTTACTTATAGGTTCCGATCTGCCACAGCTAAGAGTATGCACTTTATTTTTTTGCTTTCTATCAACATCCTTTAAATTTCACAATTTAAACTAACCAACTTTTTCCATTCTCTTTTCATTTTCTCAATTTTGCTGACTTTGCTTAAAAAAACTATTCTAATATAAAACTTTTTATTTGATTCATTCATTTACTACATAGGAATCCATTCAAAGACTTGACTGTGTGTAGACACAGATCTAAGGTTATCTGCTGAAAACATTCGATTAACCTCACAATGCTATTTAAATGGGATGTAAGGGGGAGTTGAGGGGGAAACATTATGGAAATCAATCAAACCAAATTTTGGATCACAAATCTATTATTATTATTATTATTATTAGAAAAAGAGAGAAAAGGAGAAAGAAAAAATGAAACAGCAAAAGAAAGAAAAAAAAGAATGAAAGAGAGAAAGAAAGAGAACGAGAAAGAGGGAGAGAGATTGGGATTCTTGATTTATTGCCCAGGCTAGAATGCAGTCTAAAAATGGGTATTAAAAACCTCTTTTATGCCAATAATTGTGCTTAACAATGGAGACAGGAAGGAATAGGGGATGAAAATAACAAATAAGCAGACAACCAATATTTTATTTAAACCTGTGAAATGCTATGCAATTGCTGAGGAGTGATTTACTTCCAATTATGCAGTCACTTTTAAAATAGGTATAATGCGATACTGAGAAAAATGTATGTTTTGTGGATTTGGGGAGGAGAGTTCTGTAAATGTTTGTTAAGTTTAGTTGTTCCAGGTCTGAGTTCAAGTCCTGGATATCCTTGTTAATTTTCTATCTCGTTGATCTGTCTAATATTGATGGTGTAGTGTTAATATCTCCCACTATTATTGTGTGGGAGTCTAAGTTTCTTTGTAAGTCATTAAGAGCTTGCCCTATGTATCTGAGTGCTCCTATAATGGGTGTGTATATATTTAGGATCGTTAGCTCTTCTTGTTGCATTGATCCTTTCACCACCATGTAATGTCCCTCTTTGTTTCTTGTGTTCTTTGTTGTTTTAAAGTCTGTTTTATCAGAGACGAAAATTGCAGCTTCTGGTAATGCTAGCTGGCTGTTTTGCCCATTAGTTGATGTAGAATCTTCATTATGGTGATGCTCTTTACCTTTTGGTATGTTTTTGGAATGGCTGATACTGGTTGTTTACATCTATGTATAGTTCTTCTTTCAGAAGCTCTTGTAAAGCAGGCCTGGTGGTGATGTAATCTTGGAGTACTTGTTTGTTTGCAAAAAATTTTATTTTTCCTTCACTTATGAAGCTTAGTTTGGCCAGATATGAAATTCTAGGTTGAAAGTTCTTTTCTTTAAGGATGCTGAATGTTGGCCCCCACTCTCTTCTGGCTTGTAGGGTTTCTG
>PVKP010020617.1:0-40485 GCA_004027715.1 Plecturocebus donacophilus
CACCCCACACACATACCACACACACCACACACACACCCCCTCCATACACTCTCCACACACACACCCTCCATACACGCTCCACACACATTAACACACCACACACACACATCCTCCATATACACTCCACACCCACATACATATCACACACACTCACACACCGCACATACACACTCCACCCACACACAAACCATACACACTCATACACCACACATATACAAACCCTCCATACACTCTACACACACACACACACACCCCACACCACACCCTTCATATACTCTCCACACACAAACACACTGTCTCCACACACTCACCACACATCCTCCATACACTTTCCACACACAGACACCTCTTCCACACACAGATACACAACCTCCACACACTACACACCCTCCACAAATTCTACACACACACACACACCCTTCACATACACCTTCCATACACTGTACACACACACCACACCACACTCTCCATACACTCTACACACACACTACAAACCTTGCATACATTCTCCACACTCACACTGTCTCCACCCATACACACACCACACTCTCCATACACACACATACAAAACACCCTCCATACATTCTCCACACATACACACAGATTCCACACACATATCCTCCACATACTCCACACACACACACACTCTACACACACCATACACTCCCCGACACATACCATACACTCTACACACACACACATACTCTCCATACATTTTCACACACACATTCTACACTCACACACCACACACCTTCTATGCACACACACACATTCTACACACACACAACCTCCACACACCCCATACCTTCCATGCACACACACACACAACCTCCACAACCTCCCCCCCCACATACACATGCACACCCTCCACATGTAGTCTTTGAGGCCCAGGAGGGTCTCTCTCTGACCCTGTGTGAAAGGCAGAATAACATCCTCTCTATATATGCCCAAGCCATAGTCCCCAGAATCTGTGATGTGTTATGTTCCATGACAAGGGAGAATTAAGGTTTGTCTGGTCTGCTTCCACTGCTATAACAAAATGCCATAGACTGGGTGGCTTAAACAACAGACATTTATTTCTCAAGGTTTTGGAGACTGGGAAGTCCAAGGTCAAGGGCCTGGAGGGTAGGAGTTTGGTGAGGGCTTGTTTCCTGGCTTGTAGACAGGCCTTCTCACCAAGTCCTCACATGGCTGAGACCGGAAAGAGGGTTTACTTATCTCTTTTCCTCTTATAATGACATTAATCCCATCATGGGGGCTCCACCCTCATGGGCTAATCACCTCCCGAAGTCCCCAGTTTCTAATATCGTTGCATTGGAGATTTGGGCTCCAACTCATGAATTTGGAGGGACACAAACATTCAATCCATAGCAAGATTATAGAAGAAACTGGGGTTGTTAATCAGCTGACCTTGACTTGGGGAGATTGTCCTGGATGATCTGGGTGGTCCTCACAAGTGAAAGAGGGCAGTGAGCATCAGTGTCAAAGCTGGAGAGATTTGAAGATGCCATGCCTCCAGCTTTGGAGATGGAGGAAGGAGCCAGGAGCCACAGAATGTGGGTATCTTCTAGAAGCTGCAAAAGATAAGAGAGCGGATTCTCCCCTGGATCCTCCGGAAAGAATGTAGTCCTGCAGACACGTTGATTTTAGCCCAGTGAGACCCCTTTTGGACTTCTGCCCTCCAAAACCATAAGATGAAACGTTTGTATCGTTTTGGGTGACTAAGTCTCTTACAGCAGCAATGAATCTAATGCTGTCTGTTTTCTCAGCATGGCACTTTCCTTTGCCTCCTGGCCTCTCTTCTGCTGTCCCCCAACTTCATTTTATCACATTGCTCTTGCTCTCTGGGTCCCCTAATGTGGTAGCTGTGTCCCCACCCAAATCTCATGTTGAAATGTAATCCTCAATGCTGAAGATGTGGCGTGGTGGAAGACGATTGGATCACAAGAGAGGTTTCTCATGGTTTAACACCATCCTTCCTTACTGCTGTCATCGCAATGGTGAGATCTGGGTGCTTGATGTGTAGGAATGCTGGTGATTTTTGCTCTTTGATTTTGTATCCTGAGACTTTGCCGAAGTTGCTTATCAGTTTAAGGAGATTTTGGGCTAAGATGATGGAGTCTTCTAAATATACAATCATGTCATCTGCAAATAGAGACAATTTGATGTCCTCTTTTCCTAACTGAATACCCTTTATTTCTTTTTTTTTTTTTTTTTTTTTTTTTCCTAATTGCCCTGGCCAGAACTTCCAACACTATGTTGAATAGGAGTAGTGAGAGAGGGCATCCTTGTTTTGTGCCAGTTTTCAAAGGCAATGCTTCCAGTTTTTGCACATTCAGTATGATATTGGCTGTGGGTTTGTCATAAATAGCTCTTATTATTGTGCTACATTCCGTTGATACCTAGTTTATTGAGCGTTTTTAGCATAAAGTGCTGTTGAATTTTGTTGAAGGCCCTCTCTGCATCTATTGAGATAATCATGTGGTTTTTGTCTTTGGTTCTGTTCATGTAATGGGCTACATTTATAGATTTGTATATGTTGAACCAGCCTTGCATCCCATGGATGAAGCTGACTTGATCTGGTGGATAAACTTTTTGACGTGCTGTTGGATTAGGTTTGCCAGTATTTTATTGAGGATTTTCACATCAATGTTTATCATGGAAATTGGCCTGCCTGAAGTTTTCTTTTTTAGTTGAGTCTCTGCCAGATTTTGGTATCAAGATCATGATGGTCTCATAAAATGAGTTAGGGAGGATTCCCTCTTTTTGTATTGTTTGGAATAGTTTCAGAAGGAATTGTACTAGCTCCTCTTTGTACCTCTGGTAGAATTTGGCTGTGAACCCATCTGGTCCTGGACTATTTTTGGTTGGTAGGCTATTAATTGCTGCCTCAACTTCAGCCCTTGTTATTGGTCTATTCAGGGTTTCAACTCCTTCCTGGTTTAGTCTTGGGAGGGTGTAAGTGTCCAGGAATTTATCCATTTCTTCTAGTTTTACTGATTTATTTGCATAGAGGTGTTTGTAGTAATTTCTGATGGTAGTTTGTATTTCTGTGGGATCGGTGATGATATCCCCTTTATCAATTTTTATTACATCTATTTGATTCTTAGTCTGGCTAGCAGTCTATCTATTTTGTTGATCTTTTCAAAAAACCAGCTTCTGGATTTATTGATTTTTTTGAAAGGTTTTTTGTAACTCTATCTCCTTCAGTTCTACTCTGATCTTAGTTATTTCTTGTCTTCCGCTAGCTTTTGAATTTGTTTGATCTTGTTCATCTAGTTCTTTTAATTGTGACATTAGGTTGTCAATTTTAGATCCTTCCTCCTTTCACCTGTGGGCATTTGTGCTATAAATTCCCCTCTAGACATTGCTTTAAATGTGTCCCAGAGATTCTGGTATGTTGTGTCTTCATTCTCATTGGTTTCAAAGAACATCTTTATTTCTACCTTCATTTCATTGTTTATCCAGTAGTCATTCAGGAGCAGGTTGTTCAGTTTCCATGTAGTTGTGCTGTTTTGGGTGAGTTTCTTAATCCTGAGTTCTAATTTGATTGCACTGTGGTCTGAGAGACTGTTATGATTTCCATTCTTTTGCATTTGCTGAGGAGTATTTTACTTACAATTATGTGGTCAATTTTAGAATAAGTGTGATGTGGTGCTGAGAAGAATGTGTATTCTGTGGATTTGGGGTGGAGAGTTCTGTACATGTCTATTATGTCCCCTTGATCCAGATCTGAGTTCAAGTCCTGGATATCCTTGTCTAATATTGACAATGGGGTGTTAAAGTCTTCCACTATTATTGTGTGAGAGTCTAAGTCTCTTTGTAGGTTATTAAGAACTTACTTTATGTATATGGGTGCTCCTGTAGTGGGTGCATAGATACCAATAACAGACAAACAGAGAGCCAAATCATGAGTGAGCTTCCATTCAGAATTGCTACAAAGAGAACAAAATACCTAGGAATACAACTAATAAAGGACATGAAGGACCTCTTTAAGGATAACTACAAACCACTGCTCAAGGAAGTAAAAGAGTACACAAATAGATGGAAAAATGTTCCATGCTCATGGTTAGGAAAAATCAATATTGTGAAAATGAACATACTGCCCAAAGTAAATTATAAATTCAATGCTATCCCTAGCAAGCTACCATTGACTTTCTTCACAGAATTGGAAAAAAAAAAAACACCTTAAACTTCATATGGAACCAAAAAAGAGCTCATATAGCCAAGACAATCCTAAGCAAATAAATAAATAAAGCTGGAGGCATTGTGCTACCTGATTTCAAACTATACTACAAGGCTACAGCAAGCAAAACAGCATGGTACTGGTACCAAAACAGAGATATAGGCTAATGGAACAGAACAGAGGCCTCAGAAATAATGCCACACTCTACTCTACAGCCATCTGATCTTTGAGAAATCTGACAAAAACAAGCAATAGGGAAAGGATTCCCTATTTAATAAATGGTGTTGGGAAAATTGGCTAGCCATATGCACAAAGCTGAAACTGGATCCCTTCCTTACACCTTATACAAAAATTAACTCCAGATGGATTAAAGATTTAAACACAAGACCTAACACCATAAAAACCCTAGAAGAAAATCTAGGCAAAACCATTCAGGACATAGGCATAGGCAAGGACTTCATGACTAAAACACCGAAAGCAATAGCAACAAAAGCCAAAATAGACAAATAGGATCTAATTAAACTCCAGAGCTTCTGCACAGCTAAAGAAACAATCATTAGAGTGAACCGCCAAGCAAAAGAATGGGGAAAAAGAATCAAGGGTTATGTTTCTCAGGAGGAAAAGGAGAATAGGTATGGTGTAGACAACTGGCAACTCTGCCAGCTCCCTACGATTCAGAGTTCTCATCAAGAGCCTCCCCTGCTTCATCCATCACTCACACCCACATTCAACAATAGACTCATTATTTACCATCCCCAAAACAAATCTTCCCTATCTCGGGAATTGGAGGCACTGTCTGATCAGTTGCCCAAGGCAGGAATTTGATGACTCTCCACATTCCCCACAAGAACCACATCCAATATATCACCAAGGCCTAGCCATTCAACACCCCCAAATACATCCCAAGTCTGTTCTCTTTATCTCTCCTGCCACTGCCCTCGTGGAAGGCCCATCTGTTCCCTGGTCCTCTGCCATAGCCTCCAAATTGGTTTTCCTGCTCCCTCACATCAACCCTGCACAGAGCAGCCACCAGTCTGAAGACCACTGGCTCCATCAGAAGTCATTCAGTGCCTTCAGAATAACAATAATAAAGTCCTAAATCTGTGACGTGGCCATGTGATGACCAGGCCCTGCCTTGTGTTTCATGCACTGTCTCCAGTTCTCCATCCCCTGCTTTTTGTCTCTCCTCTTCCTTCTGCCAAACTGGCTTCCTTCCTTCCTTCCTTCCCGCCTTCCTCCCTCCCTCCTTCCCTCCCTTCCTCCTTTCTTCCTCTTTCTTTGTTTCTTCCTTTCTCTTTCTCTCTTTCTTTCTTCCCCTTCCTTCCTTCCTGCTTCCTTCCTTCCTTCCTTTCTTTTTCTTTCTTTCTTTCTTTCTTTCTTTCTTTCTTTCTTTCTTTCTTTCTTTCTTTCTTTCTTTCTTTCTTCTTTCTTTCTTTCTTTCTTTCTTTCTTTCTTTCTTTCTTTCTCTTTCTTTTTTTCTTCCTTCCTTCCTTCCTTCCTTCCCCTCCCTCCCTTCATTCCTACCTTCCTCACTCCCTCCCTTCCTCCTTTCTTTCTTTCCTTCTTTCTTCCTTCATTCCTTCTTCCCTTTCTTTCTTTCCTTCTCCCTTTCTTTCTTCCCTCCCTCCCTCCCTCCCTCCCTTCTCTCTCTCTCTCTCTCTTTCTCAGAGTCTTGCTGTGTTGCCCAGGTTGGAGTGCAGTGGCGCGATCTCAGCTTACTGTAACCTCTGCCTCCCAGATTCAAGCAATTCTTGTGCCTCAGCCTCCTGCTGGGGTGACAGATGTGCGCCACCATACCCAGTTAATTTTTGTGTTTTTAGTAGAGACAGAATTTCGTCATGTTGGCGAGGCTGATCTCGAACTCCTGACCTTAAGCGATTCACCCACCTCAGCCTCCTGAAGTGCTGAGATTACAATTGTGAGCCACCTCACCCAGCCACGCTGGCCTTCTTTCAAGTCGTCAAACACTCCATGTTCCCTCCTGTCACAGGGCCTTTGCTCATGCACTTCTCTCTGCCAGGAATGCTCTGCCTGCCTCCTTTCTCCCCATGAGTCCTATTTCAGAGGCCTCCCCCGACCTACCACTTCAACCTGAGACTCAGCCATTTCCTCCCACACCACCCTATACATCTCACATACAGGCATCTGTCACCATTGCAATTAACTCATTGTTTAAAGGCTTCGCCTGTCAGAACAGCGGTACCCCAGGGTAGGGAATGTATTGTGTTTAGGAATGGGTCCTGGTTCTATTGGACAAGGGGGTGTCCAATCAATGTTGGTTCAACGAATACATTCGACTTCTCTGTGCTACACCCAGCCCTACACCAGCCGACGCCTCTTGATCCTAAAGAACGAGACTTTCGAACATCTGGGAGGTGAGAAAGTTCATGTGAATAGTGAGACTGCATCTGTATGGGCTACTCATGGCAAAATAAACCTTATGCCTCTGAAAGAAGCCCTAATAGTTTCACAAAGTTCTGGGTTCTCAGCTACATGTGGCAGAGTGCATCTCTGGGTCTTAGTAACAGGATTAAATCTCACTTGAGACCTGCAGCAGGTGAAATTCCAGAAGGCAAGAGAGAGAGGGGCGATCAGGGGCTAGTGGGGAGGGAAGGGGAGGATTTAAAGGAAGCCAGGGTGTTACAGAGAGCTGCACAGAGGCAGGCAGTATCAGGAGACCAGAAGCCCAACCCACAAACAAAATGTCTTTTTAGACCTCATTTGTCGAGCAAATCTCAAACTTTTAGAGTATATATATATATATATATATATTTTTTTTTTTGAGATGGAGTCTTGCTCTGTCACCCATTATATAATAACCTTCTTCATTGCTGGAATGCAGTGGCACAATCTCCGCTCACTGCAACCTCCATCTCCAGGGTTCAAGCAATTCTCCTGCCTCAGCCTCCGTAGTAGCTGAGATTATAGGTGTGCATCACCACACCTGGCTAATTTTTTATATGTATTTTTAGTAAAGGAGTTTCACCATGATACAGGCTGGTCTCAAACTCCTGTCCTCAAATGATCTCTGCCTGCCTCGGCCTCCCAAAGTGCTGGGATTATAGGTGTGAGCCATCTTACCTGGCCTAGAATATTTTTCTTTGGAACTTATATTTGATCAATGTGGGCATGATCCGGGGACCACAGCTGTGGACCCAACTGGGTCCCTACTGCACTGAGTAACACTGAACATGTTGCTTCCACTCTCTGGGTCTGCCTCAGTTTCCCTCTCTGTAAAAAATGGATGGTTGAACTAGCAGATCTTGAGAGTCCTTGCAATTAGCTCTCATACTGATGAAATGCTGCCTGGAAAATGTAGGGGATCTATTTAGATGTGAATGTTACTATTAGTCAGTCTGGGCTAGGCTGTGCCATGTATAATTGATGAACCTGACATCTCAGTGGCTTAACACAATAACAACGTGTTTCTTCCTGACATAAAATCTGCTCTATCATCTGGAACGTGCAATCTCTGAGGTTCCGAGGCAGAGGAGAGAATGATGAGGAAGGTACATTGGCTCTGACCCCCTCTGCCTGGAAGTGACAGAGTTTCCATTCACTGTCTGCTGGTCAAAGGAGTCACATGGCCCCACCTAGCTGCAAGGGAGTCTGGGAGGTGGAAGAAGCCCTTGGAATATGTGGTAAGTTCCAACTGTCTCTTTCACCTTCCATTATATGATGTTGGGGTGGAAAAATCTCTACACTCATGAGTGTAACTCATCAGCATTGAGCATCTTCTACATATGTGAGCCCCAAAACAGGGCTGCACCCTGGACACTCTCCTTTGCTTACACTCACATTCCAGAGGACATGCAGAGACCCCAACCTCTCCTGCACACCCACCACTCCTCAGCTGAACATCCAGCACCTCAAAAATATCTGGAATCCCTCTTTCCTAGTGGGAGACATGGAACTAGCCACATATGGTGTCTCACCAATTGTGGGGCATGCTCGGTATGACTAAGGGGACATCTGTTCTCCCTTTGTCTTGAATATGGTCGAGGTCAATGGAAAAGAGGATCAGTCTTTCAACCAAAGAGAAAACATTTGAAACCTTTAACTTACTATGTCTGTCATTCATTCTCCTACTACACAGTCCTCCACCCATCCATTCAGTTATTCAACAGGCATTTTATGCCAGACATTGGATGAGACTTCGGGGTGGAGAGCCCGTAGAGTGTACAGAGTTTTGTTGGGTGCACAAGGAGAATGGTATAAGGGTATTGCTCTTAGGGCAAGTCTAACTGGCTTGCTGAAATTAATAATAAGCAGGTAATTGTAATAATGAAGATGCCAAAGACAATGGAGACAGTTGTTTTCTGAGTGGTTATTATGTGCCAGGCAGTGGGTACTGTGCTTAATGTCTTAAATATATGATTGCCATTGATCTTCAAAATAAGCCCAGTGAAGTAAGAATTATTATCCCCCATTTTCTTGATAACTTGGCATCCAAAGCCAGCCTAGGTGTCCAGGTACAGCACAGCTGGTTGTGCACCTGCGAGGTCTGTTCAGTGATGGTGGTAGCATCTCCAATGGATCCATTCTGTCCAGAGATTAAAGGCATCCTTCCTCGCTGCATAGCCTCCAAGCCTGCTTCTCCAGCCCCGGTCTCCTTAAATTAGCCACATTGGTTTCTGTCGCCTGCTACAAGGAGCTCTGTGTAATTGATGTCAACCAGCAGGAAAATATTCCAGCAGAAGGTGAGGGGGATCCACCAGTGCCTCAAAGATGCCATCTTTCCCTTCCCCTCTGTCTCTGCCTGAGTTCAAGGTCACGTCAATTCTCCCTGGATTATTAAAATGGCTACTACATGGCCTCCCTATGTCCACAGTTGCTCCTTTAACCATTGTTCACACAGCTGTGAGGGGACCCTCTCAAAGAGAAATCTGACCCCTCACCCCCAGTGTCCAAGTGTCTGCATATGCAGAGGTCCCAACCAGGAGGATAAAGGCTCCATCCTCCATCATGCCTTTCCGGCCCTTCAGATCTGCCACCATCTGCCTACCTCCAATCATGTCCTTTCTTGGTCACCTCTGGACAGTCCTCCAAACATGCCATTTACACTAAGGCCTCTGAGCCTTGATTCACATGGTTCTATCCAGTAAATAGCTGTTGAATGTGGAGCCCTGTGCTCGTCCTGTCTTCATCCCCCGTGGCTGGCACATATTGAGTTCTCAAGAAGAATTCAGTGTCCATCACAGACGCTGAATTAAGTTCAGTTAAGTTATTGAATTAAATGAATTAAAATGAGATGGGACCCTGAGTGATCATCTAATTCAGAGGTCTCAAATGGGTTTCCCAAAGGCTGAATTCAGCCAGCATCATTTAAAGATTTTATTTTAACCAGCTGTCTGCATGTTCTGAAGGAGAGATTCCTCATAGGAATGGATTCAACTTTCTGACTTCTCTTCTACAAGCAGAAGGGAGGCCCCTGCTCCCCTTCCCAGCCTACATTCTGCTCTGACAATAAACCCGTTGGTGGGAGCAGAGTGGTTGCTCCTTATACACAGGACAAGGGTTCTCCATTTTTCTGCAGCTCCTACCCAGCTCACCTTTCTCATTTTGGCGAAATCTGTCTTGGGCTCTTAAGCACTACAATTTTCAGTCTCCAAACTGTTTGAAACTTTATTTTACAAGTGGATGTAGATGCCCACTAGGGGCTTGTCCAAGTTTTCATTGAGGGGCTAAGCTGGGGCTGGGACCTAGGTCCCCAGGTCCTCACTTAGATCCACTATCTGTCGAGCCATCTCCATGCATGGCTCTCCATGCAATGGACCCAGCCCTGCAGGCCCCACACAAGCTGGGATCTCCATTTGGATTTGCCTTAAGCTCCTTTTGCTATAATGTTTAGAGCCTCCTAAGTCTACATAAACTCCTCCTGTTACCACCCCCAACGAGATCCTCCGATGCCCCCTAGCTCAGCGTCTGGGGCCACATCCATCACGGACACTGGGCTGTCAGCATGGCCACGTGCCCCTCTCAAAAGCCCGAATGCAGAATGAATTTATCCCGGGGGGAACCTTGTTATGCTTTTATGTCTCCAATTCATTAGATGTTCTGTCAGCAGCATAAATCAGGACCGGGCTTTCTTCTCGCACACTCAGGAACAGAAAAGACACGCAGGGAACAGATCTAAAACTCACAGAGGCTGAACATGGAAAACCATGTTTTATCACCCCCCATCCCATACTTATTCATTTTTTTTTTAACCAAAAAGAGATCTGAGAGTAATCCCCGGTGTTGGGGGAGAGTGAGGAGGGAGGATAGATGCGGAAACTGAGGTTGAAGTTGCTGATTTCCCCATAATCCTATGAGATTGTCCCTAATTGTCCTCAATTCCATCGTTGTAAAATCCTATTATTCTTCCCTGGCACACCTAAGGTGAGTTATTTTTAAAAAATAAACACAATCATGTTAAACTCTTCAATAGCTCTCCACCACAATGGGGACAAAATACAAAGACCCTACCAAGGGGCCTGGCCCATGCCTTCCTCTCCCATTTCATCTTGCAAAACTTTCTCCCTTTGCTCAGTAAGTTGCATAAATGTTTTTCATTCATTCAACACAAATTTAATGAGCACCTAGTAGGTGCCAGGTACATTTATAGGCCCTTTAGATATACAGTAGGGAACAAACAGACAGACATTCCTGTCTTATGAAGCTTACATTTTGGTGAAAGTAAGGCAGTATCCTAAATGAACAAACATATATATAATATGTGAAATGTGACAAGTGCTATTAAGAAAGAAACCAGGCTGGGCATGGTGGCTCATGCCTGTAATCCCAGCACTTTGGGAGGCCAAGGTGGGCGGATCACCAGAGGTCAGGAGTTCGAGACCAGCCTGCTTAACATGGTGAAACCTCATCTCTACTAAAAAATACAGAAATTAGCCAGGCATGGTGGCAGGCACCTGTAATCCCAGCTCCTCAGGAGGCTGAGGCAGGAGACTTGCTTGAACCTGGGAGGTGGAGGTTGCAGTGAGCAGAGATCGTGTCATTGCACTCCAGCCTGAGGGACGACAGAGAGACTTTGTCTCAAAAAGAAAAAAAGAAAAGAAAAGAAAACAAACCAGAGGCCAGGCTCAGTGGGGCATGCTTGTAATACCAGCTACCCAGGAGGCTGAGGCAGCAGGATTGCCGGAGTCCAGGAGTTTGAGGCCAGCCTGGTTGACACGGAGAAACTTCATCTCTACAAAAAATACAAAAATTAGCTGGGTGTGGTAGCACACACTTGTAGTCCCAACTACTTGGAGGCTGAGATGGGAAGGTCACTTGAGCTAGGGAGGTTGAGGTCACAGTGAGCAGAGATCATGCCACTGCATTCTAGCCTGGGCAACAGACTGAGACCCTTTCTCAAAAAAAAAAAAAAATAGTTCAGTTGGGGTAGCCCGAGAAGCCCTCTCTTAGAAGGTATCAATTAAGCAGAGACCAGAGTGAAGTGACGGAATGGGCCATGAGGGTAAAAGGTGGAGGGACATGAGTGCTCCAGGGAGAGACAGCAGTGAGCGCAGAGGCCCTGGAGTGGGAGTGAGCAGGATATGTCCACGCACGGGTAACGAGGTCCATGTGGCAAGCAAAGGGGGGGTTCAGAAAGAACACAGAAGAAGAGGCCAGAAGCCAACTCATGCAGGGCCTGTGGGCCATGGGAAAGGCTTTGCGAGTCTTCTGCGTGTGGCAGGAAGCTCTGAGGGTTTAGACCATGGCAGAGCCTCCGTGGATGCTGGGAATGATTCAAGAAGTGTCCCTGGCTGGGGCGAGGAAGCCTGGAGAGGGAGAAGTGCGTGGGGGTTCTTGGCTTCTGGAGAATGGAGAACTGAGCCTTATGCCTGGGTGCTTGCCCGAGGCACACGCAGTCACATTCCATCTATGTTACATTCTTATATTATCATGACCTCCCTCCAGTCGTCCCTCTGTCCAGGGGCCACGTATCCTACTCTGTCTCTATTTCCTACACTGTTTCCCACTTCTGAAAAGGTATTAGGTTCACACTAGCATGAAGTCCCACTTGATGCAATACTTTTCCAAGAATAAAGAATGCAAATGAAAGAATTTTGTCCTTTCTAAGCCCAAACTTACTCCCATGTTAGATCTTTGAAGCAGCTACTGCTTCTAGAATATGGACTCTCCTCCTGCCCCCCAGCACCTTCACCCAGAACCTCACTGTTCCATCCTTTAGAGATGTGTTCCCCCAAACTTTGCATGTTGAAGCCCTCATCCCCAGTGGGAATGAATCGGAGACAGAGCTTTTAGGAAGCAATTAAGGTTAAACGAGGTCATAAAGGTGAAGTCCTAATCCAATGGGATGGCTGGCATTATAAGAAGAGGAAGATCTTTCTCTTTCTCTCTGGAAAGGTCATGTGAGGACAGAGTGAGAAGGTGGCTGCTGGCAAGCCAGGAAGAGAGTCTTCACCAGGAACCAAACCGGCCACCAGTTTGATCTTGAACTTCCCAGCCTCCAGAACCATGAGAAATAAATGTGTATCGTTCAAGGTATTGTTTAAGATACGGAAGACATTTTGAATGGCAGTCCAAGCAGGCAAAGACAAGAGGTTTCCCAACTCTTTTGATCATGGATCCCTCTCCAACAGTAAGAGCATTGATGGGTATGGAAGTTCACACCTGTAATCTCAACACTTTGGGAGACCAAGGTGTGAGGATCACTTGAGCCTAGGAGTTTGAGACCAACCTGGGCAACACAGGGTGATCCTATATTTTAAAAAGAAAAATTAAAAAGTAGCCAGGTGTGATAGTGTGTGTGTGTGGACCCAGCTACTTCAGAAGCTCAGGCAGGATGATCACTTAAGCCTAGGGGGTCTAATCTGCAGTGAGCTATGACTGCACCACTGCACTCTAGCCTGGGCAACAGGATGAGACCCTGCTTCAAAACAAAACAAAATAAAACAAAACACACTGAGCACATCCCCTGCCAACGGTATGTATAGCTATTTATAAATTTTATGTACATATATCACATACTTTGCCATCAATCTGCACATAAAACATCAGAGAAAATTTTGGTATCTTGTTTTTAAGATTGATGAATAAAAATAAACGAAAGTTTTACTATTTTCTTCATGTTCCCCATGGATTCTCTTAAGCACTCCACTTTGGAGGTGTTATTTTATAATTCAATCTCTGTTCTTCAGGAAAGTCTTTTCTGATCTTCAACTCATTCATTCATTCATTCATTCATTTATTCATTGAGTAAATATTCATAAAAAGCCTACTAGGGACAGTGTATCTTAATGCATCATATGTGGTTCTATTCTGGAAGGCAACAATTCAGGCTTGGTGGACCTTCCTATAATGCAATCTCTTCTGTGGCTAACTATAATTAATTAAGTGTTCAATTACCTGTTTATAAGACATCTACCTTTCCCACCAGCTCTGTCCGCATCATTCACTGGTGCCCCTCAGAACTTGGCACATAGTAGGTATTCAATAAATAGAAAGTGGACGAATGAGTGAACAAATAAACAAAAGAATGAATGACTGAGCTCACTCCCCCCTTTTTTTCCCCTTGCCTCAGGTCGGTCTTGCCGTGAAAACATTTTGAAGTAGCCCAGGGGCCGGCAGATTGGCCAGCGGGGTGGGAGTGATGGGGGGAGATTTGTGAGCAGGGGCCAGGTTAGCAGTGGTTTTATTACATCCCATTAAGCATATGGTCATAATTATAATAAGCACATGAGTTATGGCGACTGACATATGTTTCTTCAGGAAAAAAAGGAGAGGAGGAAGAGAAAAAGGAACACTGCAAGCCCCCAGAAGCAGCCTGGATAGCTGGCCAAATGAGTGAGCGAGCAAGTGAGCATGGGTCTGCCCTGCCCTGTGCTTTTTAACCCCTTCACATCCTGGACATGACCGGCAGGAGAGAGAGAAGGCAGCCAAGGCTGGGCTTCAGGGAGTTCAGGGACTCCCAGACACCAGGCAGGGTCTGGGGGCTTCTGAGAGGATCTTGCCTACTTGTCTGAGAGTCACCAGAGGACAGGCATGTGGTCAGCTAGTTAATGTTCCAGTGGTCAGGACAAGACCTGGCCCACAGCAGATATTTGGGGGGTGTGTGTGTGTGTGTGTGTGTGTGTATCTGGTGTGTGTGTGTATGTGTGTATTTGGTGTGTGTGTGTGTGTGTGTGTGTGTGTGTGTGTGTGTGTAGGGAAAGAGAATGGAGGAAGGAGAGGAGGAAGGAGAAAGGAAAAATAAAGAAGGGAGGTAATGAGGGAGAGAAGGACAGAGGGAGGTGATTAGAGTTCTCAATGAACTTTCATTCATTCATTCATTCATTCAACAATCAGGTTGTTTAATGCACACAGCATGGAGCAGCGGGTGAACCCTAGGCTGGAGTCGGGACACCTGGCTTGCTTCTCCATGCATATCCTGTGTGGTCTTGGGTGATCCACGTTCCTTCTCTGATCCTGATTTGTGTAAGGGGCTGGTCACTCAAATCTTTCTTGGTTTGAGCTTGTGGGGGCTGCAACCCTCCAGGTGTAGAGGGACCCAGAGAAGCCTGCCTCCTGCAGGAGATGCACCAGGGAGGTCGGCAGCCAACCCTCAGCCAGCAGGTTCCTAACAGACCATTTAACCAACCTCCTTCTCATTCATTTTCCAGGTCTGAAAATAGCAGCCTGGATATCTGTGCTGCCTCCCCATGAATAAGCCAGGTCTTCTTTTGGCTTCCTTGCCTCAAGGTCCAAAAGGACTATAACCAAAAATCAAAGACACAAGCGTCTTCAGCCCATCTTCTGGGATCAAAGAGATCTCTATGTCTGGGAAGCAGCAGAAGACAAGGGACCCTATTCTAGGAAGCACCACCCCACCCTGGCAGCCAGACCTGTAGCCCTTGGCCCCTAGAACAGACATCAGGGGCTGTGGAAGGAGGTTGTGGGAACTGGGGATTATGGCCCCCAGAATCTGAGGTCCAGAAGGAACCAGACCCCAGCTCTGAAAACATGCACAAGAGCCTCATCACCTAGAGAGCACTGCTTTAACTCGCTCAAGTGGTTTCACACTGTCTTGGGACATGAGGAGATGTGATTTTCTCAAACTCTCTCAGCAGCAGGTTGCAGAGCCTGGCTGGCATGTGGGTCTGCCTGAAGCCTGTGCAGGCCAGGTCTTCCTGCCCAAGGTCCCTACTTCTGCAGAGTGGAGGCCTGGCCTGGCCTCTAAAGGTGTGACTTGGGGCAAATTTGTCACCACTCTGGCACTCAGTATCTTCCCCGTCCCTCAGAGGGCTATCAGCAGGGGTGTGGGGCTTGGGGCAGAGCCAAATTAGAGCTTCCTGGACTTTTCCCCAAGGGAGGTGGTTTTTATTATCCTGTGTTTTGAAAGATTTCTATCTTTTGAAAAAACTTTGTTTTAAAGTAATAATTAATTTATTTCCCCCTTCTTATTCCTCAAAGATACAGGTGGTCATCCTCTGAAAGATGACTGTGGCTTCCACGCTTGGCTGTCAGAATTCCAGTCGCCTCCAAGACGGAAGACTTTCTGCCCAGCCTGGATTCCCTGACCACAGGCAAAATATGTCTGGTCTGTGAGGGCCCCTGAACTTTTGGGATGACAGGGTTAAACCCAGAGAGCCATCTGCCCTCTGAGGACCCCAGGCCAAGCACCCCTGAGAGGGTGATGGTGATCATAAATGAAGCGTGGGCCTTCACGGAGCTCCCTGACAGCCTCGCATGGCTCTAGGATGTTTGCATGTGTGACCGGGAGGGCTCTGGCACTTGTGCTCATTCTGCAGAAGGAGGAATTGAGACAGGCGCCGATGATTCCCTCAAGCTGGGAGGTGGTAGAGTCAGCCCTTGAGTTCTGTCTGATTCCAGAATGACCCTTCGGCTGTAGTCAGCATCGCCTGCCTTCACAAGACACCACAGGGGGGTGGCTTAAACAACAGATTTTTATTGCTCCTAGTTCTGGAAGCTGAAAGTCCAAGATCAAGGTGCCGGCAGATTCTGTTCCTGGTGTGGGCTCTCTTCCTGGCTTGCAGACGGCTGCCTTCTCACTGTGTTCTCGCGTGGGCAGGAGAGAGATAGAGAGGTGCAGCTCTGGTGTTTCTTCCTTTCATTATAAGGACGTTAATTCCAAGATGGGGGTGCCACACACATGACCATATCTCAACCTGATTACTTCTCAAAGGCCCCACCTCCAAAACCTTCACATTGGAGGTTAGGGCTTCAACACATAAATCTGGGGGGAACACAAACATTCAATGCATAATATGCCCCCAACCTCAACACTAGGCTCCCCCTTCCCATGACTGAGTCCAGCAGAGCCCTCGGGAAGTGGAGCCTTGCCCTGGAGGACTTTGCAGTGTAGCAGAGAAGGCTGGACCCAAACTGATGTGACCAAACCTTGCAAGACAGTCATGCAAAGGCCCCACGAGGCCTTGCCGGATTTGGCCAGAGATCGGCCACGGGTCCTGCATCAGAGCCAGGCAGCCAGGAGAACTCTGAGCTTCCCTCTCTGTGCCTCAGTTTCCACCGCGACAGCACAGACGCTGATGCCTCAAAAGACTGGTGAAAGCCTGCCAAGAATCAGCAGAGGTCAAAACGCCCAGCATCCTGCGACTGAGACAAATCCGCCTTCGGGCTGCAGGCCTTCTCTGTGCCTTGCCAGGTGGGGGCGGGAAAGGAAATGGAGGAGGATCGCATTCTGGGGGCCTGTCCCGGGAACTGGGGCCGCCCTGCAGAGTGATGGCCGCAGCGGGACGAACCTCCAGATAAATAAGAACAGTCCGCGTGAGCCGGCTCATCTTAACAGTAAGCAGAGGGGCCTGGGGCCGGACTTGAAAGCCTCCGGCTGAGATGGATGGGCTGCTGCCGAGGCGGGGGCAGCTGGGCGCAGGGGATGAGTGATGGGGTGTCGGGGCGCTCAGTCACCGCCAGCCAGAGATGCCGGCCTCTGTCCGGCCGCCGGGACATGTGCAGGGCCGCCGCCCCTCCCACGGCCCTGCGGGGGATTTATGGCTTCGTTAAAGGCCCGGAGAGGGGCTGAGGCCAGGCCTGCGGTGGGAGGGTTGGATGTCGGCCTGGCTGCCCCTGCTGGATTTCCGCCCTGAGCAGTGGAGGGGAAACCAGGCCGGGCCCCACGGGGCAGTGATGGCTCGGGGTCAGGCGCAGAGGGGCGTGAGGCCTGGCCTCCTTCCTTAGGACCTCTGGGTGGAGGGTGCTGGCATCTCCCAGTGACCCCCTGTGTGGGTCCCACCCTTGGCTCTTGGTCTGTGTTTATACCTTGGCGCCTGCGCAGCTCCACTGGCTTTTTCCCTCCCAACGCAGGTCCTTCTGCCTGGAGTGCCCTGTGTCCTGGTGAAATCCCACCCTTCCTTGCAGCCTCGGTGTCTGTGCCACCGCTGTGGGAAGGCTGCATTTGGCACTGCTGCTCCATCCTGGCAGTGCCGGGCTCCCTCATCAGGGCCCCGCCTCTCCTTGTCCATCCAGGCAGGGAGCTCCTTATTCTCCGTTTTGACCCAGTGATATTAACTAAACCATTGATTGAGCTCTTACTATGAGCCAGGGTCTGTGCTCAGCATTTCAGGGTTTCATTATTGACTGTGTTCATCTGTCCATTTCATAGACAGGAAAACTGAGCCTTAGAGAATCACTTGCTAGGATTCAAACCAAGGTGTGCTCAGTTCCAAAACACAAAAGTGCTCGAAAAGTCAGTGAAGCACCAGCCTTGTGGAAAATCAGCCCCTTTTTCTCTTTTCCCTTCCTGCTATTTTTCTGAGTCTAGCACCCAACAGATTCAGTGATGGGACCTGATGTATGCACAATCATGAGACTTCACATATGTCCTCCCATTGGATGCTTACAGAAATTGGGTCAGGTCAGCCTTATGATGATCAACCCATTTTACAGAGTGGAAAAACTGAGGTCCGAAGAAGGGACATGCCATGCCCAGCAAGTGGCTGAGCCAGGACTCCAGGATGTCCCATGCTCTTTCCAAGGCCCCTCAGCTCTTCTCACACCTCCTCCCTCTCAGTTTGGCCTCAGCTCTGGAGGGTGGGCCTGGGGAATGCTGAGACTCTGCAGGTGGACTCCTGATCCTTCCCACTGGGGGAGCACAGGGGCCTTCAGGCATGAAAGTCCCAGGTCATCCATGAGCCTCTCTAAAGCCCAGGCCCTCGCTAACACCCACCCAACCGGCCTCACCCCAGGAGAGATCCTTCTGTTTGGTAGGATAAAGCCCGTGGCTCCTAAGTCACCCTGACCTCCTGCCCTGCTACCTTCCTCTGTGCTGAGATTGAGGCGCCTGCCTGCCTGGGCCTGCAGCTCTGGAGTCAGCACAGCTGTTAGGAAGCAGCCTTCTCCCACCACCTCAGCCTCCCTGATGGCCACTCTGCCTCAAATAAGAATATGGATGACGTCTGGGTGCCGTGGCTCACGCCTGTAATCCCAAAACTTCGGGATGCTGAGGTGGGCGGATCACAAGGTCAGGAGTTCAAGACCTCCCTGGCCAATAATGTGAAACCCGTCTCTACTAAAAATCGAAAAATCAGCCAGGTGTGGTGGCCCCAGCTACTCAGGAGGCTGAGGCAGAAGAATCGCTTGAACCCAGGAGGCAGAGGCTACAGTGAGCCACGATTGTGCTACTGCACTCCAGCCTGGGGGACAGAGTGAGACTCTGTCCAAAAAAAAAAAAGTGTGGACAACAGACAGTCCATTGAGGCTTTCTGGGGGGGAATTGGAGCCATGCAAACTGATGCCTTTTTGCCCTCTACATCCTCACAGCCCCACTGCCTGCTGGGTGCCTTAATCATCTATTTTGGGTCCAGATGTTTAACCAATTGAGATTCTTAACACCTGTCCCAAAGGGTTGGTCAAGCTCCCTATTAATTCCCTATTTAGGAGGAAAGGGAGGTTTTGAAGAGGAAATTGACATGTCTACAATTGTTCTGGGGCACAGACTAGAGCTAGCACTTGAGCATGCAAGATTTTTCTGCCTCCATCATTCATTCATTCATTCATTCATTCATTCACTCACTCAATCACCTACTGTGTGCAAGGCCCTGTTTGATGAACACCTACTATGTGCAAAAGCAATGTTCTGGGCATTGGAATACCTTCATGAACAAGACTGGTGAACATTCTGTCTTCAGCTATAGCCCAGTAGAAAAGACGGGCATAAGACAGAAGTTCAGAGAATAATTAAGGCATGCTGTGACAAATCACTTTGCTCATATCTCTGCTCAAACGTCACCTCTTCTGAGTGACCTTCCCCG
Organism: Plecturocebus donacophilus; assembly: GCA_004027715.1. Taxonomy (NCBI): domain Eukaryota; kingdom Metazoa; phylum Chordata; class Mammalia; order Primates; family Pitheciidae; genus Plecturocebus; species Plecturocebus donacophilus. The sequence continues at coordinate 19,402 of PVKP010020617.1, forward strand.
ACTCCCATGTCTAAAATACCGCCTGTCAATTTCCATGCCCTATCTTGATTTTTTTTTAAGTAGGAGTATGAGTATTTGGTACAAAGTTGTGCATTTCTTTGTTTTCCTGTCTTTCCCTAGGCAGTGTGTGCTACGAGGGTGGGAGTCGTGACCCTTTTGTGCTCTCTTTCCAGCACCTGGCCTACCATGTGTACTGAGTAGATACTTACTGAATGAAACAGGAATGAGTGAATGAATGCTACAAAGAAGAAATACAGGGACTCTGGGAGGAAAAATGGGGAAACTCAGCCTAGCCTGGAGTTCAGGGGAGGTAACTAACCCCCAAAGCAGGAACTAACTTCAGACTGAGCTCCAGAGCAGGCCAGGATACTAGAAAAAGGCAGGAAGAACATTTCGGGCAGAAGAACCACAGCACAGGCAGACCCAGGATATTGACGATCTGCAGACCCAGGATATTGACGATCTGCACAGGTCCCGATCTGCAAATCTTCCCCCATAGACAGTCAAGGCAGCTGCCTCGAGGGCACGCCAGGGGGTGCCAGCGAGCCTCTGATGGCACTGCAAAAGAGCCTCCAGACCCTTGGATTAAAATTCTATGTGATCTCGGGCAAGCTCTTTAACTTCCCTTAGCCTCATTTTTCTTGTTTGTAAAATGGGGATGAGAGTAGTACCTACCTTGACGGGTTCCTGTAAGGATCTACAGAATGACAGCTTCAAGTGTTTTAGATGAGAGCCTGACCCATGGTGAGACTTTAACAAATGCCGGTGGCCGGGCGCAGTGGCTCACGCCAGTAATCCCAGCACTTTGGGAGGCTGAGGCAGGAAGATTGCTTGAGGCCAGGAGTTTCAGACAAAACTGAATAACGTAATGAGATGTTGTCTCTACAAAAATTTGAAAATTAGCCAGGTGTGGTGGCATGTGCCTGTGGTCCCAGCTGCTTGGGAGGCTGAGGTAGGAGATCTGCTTGAAGCCCGGAGTTCGAGGCTGCAGTGAACCATTGATTGTGCCACTGCACTCCAGCCTGGGTGATAGAGTAAGACTCTGTCTCTAAGAAAGAAAAAAAGAAAGCTGGGTATGCCAGCCCAGTGCTGCCTCCCCTCACCCACTGGAAAATCAGGCCAAGGTAATCAGGCTGCCACAGAAGCAATTCTCGGCTGGCTTCAATCTAGGCACAGTGAGTGGAAAATAAAAACGACTCCCCGTCCCTTGAGCAAAGCAGTTGCCTCTCAGCTGCAGTGCCCCTATCTGCTCAAGGAGGCCTCGGCCAGCTTCTCCGTGTGGCTGAGGCCCACTCTCGCAGCCCATTCCCAGCCAAGCTTCTTGCTCCCTGAGGCTTTAACTTCCCGTCAGAGACCTCAGGGTCTTGCACATCCAGACCTTCACCTCCTGCGTGGATATTTTGTGCTTTCCACCTTCCCCCAGCCCAGATGTCCTGGAGCCTTGCCTCCCCGGCTCCCTCGGGGCCTGCTCTCCATCCCCGCCTGGTCAGCACCTAGCCAGCAAGCTGTCGGCCTCTCACCAGGCACCCAGCACCTGGTGCAGAAGCTACGCTGCCCTGAAAAGCCCCCAGGACACCAAGCACCCCAAACTCCCACCCATCTGTGACCTCTTCAGCAGAAAGTCCTGCCCACACTTGTGGAAGTTAATTGGCATGGGGTTGATTGACATCGTGGGTCAGAGGCAAATCTTAGAGCGGGTCCTATTTGCCCCTCCCTACACACCACAGGGAAGACATGCTCAGGTAAGTGCACGTTTTCACACATACTCTTGAGTGCACGTGGACTCAGCAGGGCTGGAAATCTTCCCCCCGGACAGAGCTAGTCTCAGAAACTTGGGACGTGGGAAGGGGCTCACTGAGGGGGAGGCTCTGGCAGCGGGCCCAGCACTGTGGTTTCTGATGCTGCCTCAGCCGCCGATTGGAGGGGAACTTGGAAGCAGGAGGAGGAGGAGGAGGAGGCGCTGAGTGTGCAAATGAGCAGTGACATGGGAAATCTCCCAAGGCAGAGGCAGCCCCCAGGATCTACACCAGGACGAGGTGACCTGGCTTCCCCGGCTTTGGTGGCCCTGGAAGAGTCACTGTGCTGATTCCCACCTCTGCGAAATGTCAGTTCCAGATAGTAGGCAGCAAAGAGTGGGTAGACCTGAGTTCCAGTCCCAGCTGGTCTTCCCGGGATCCTGGGGCTGCAACAGAGGGTGCTCCTTGCTGGGTCTCCATGTCTTCATCTACAGAATGGGGACAATGACCCTGACCTTGCAGGATTGCCCCACGGTTGAGCAACGGTGTACACAGAGCATCGGACACACTGCCTCCTAGACACATCCCTTCCTTGAGGCACCTGCCGACCTCAGGCAGATCCAACCCCCTCTCTAGGGCATTCCCTCACCAGCAGTGGCCTTCACTGCACTGGGTACTGTCTGAGCTTTTATGCGCATTCATGGGATGATTTGACAAACATCCCTTTCCCCACTAGATGGTAAGCTCCTTGAAGGCAGGGATCTGAGCCTTGCACATAGTAGGGGCTTCTCTTAGTCGAAGAACCTGCTGGGAAGTCAGAACTTGAGTCAGGCATTTCAACAGAGGGCAGGTGATGCAGGGAGCCAGTTCAGAAGGGGCTGGAGGAGCTGAAAGGCCTGAAGGGGATGGCGAGCCACCCTTGGACAAGCAGCGGCAGGCAGCTGTGACAACCTGGAACCCCAGAGACCAAGGAGGAAGTGTTGATACCCAAAGCCTGGGAACCGGACTCCATGTGGGACGCCGGAACCACAGTCAGGCAGGGGGCTGGAACCCTGGTGGTGACCCAGCCACTCCCCAAGTTGCCACTAAAGCAGACAGAGATGACGATGAAGACCCTGGGTCCTCCCTTCCGCCGCCTGCTGATCTCCAATCAGTTCTTCCCATTGGCCAAGGCTAACAGGAAGCCGGCGGGCAAGGGAGCATGAGAAATGTGTGACTAGTTGGCAGGAGTCAGCCCCACACAGGGGAGGGCCAGGGAAAAGCAGGGAGGGAAGGACAAATGGCGGCCCCAGGGCTCCCCTTATTTACTGGTTCACCAATGCGCACAGCATTTACGAGGCACAGGGCAGCGTTCTGAGCTTTTTAGGAAGATCCTCTCCGTTACTAAGCACTTGTGTAATGAATGAGCAGCCCAGCTCAGTAAATGATACCCATCCCTGTTGGCCATGTTTTTGATTTTGTTGTCAGATGCGTTCCAAGGAGCTCAGACCTGCTGTGTTTCTGAGATTTTTCTGTCTCTGACCCCAAGATCCTCACCCCAACCCTGGCCTTCTTGGGCTCAGGGAGCTCAGACCCGCCCCTCCTCTCCAGGCCCTGCTGAGAGTAGGGGGAGGAAGGGCAGAGGATGCAGCCCCCGGGGCCTGAGCCCCTGCAAAGCCCCTCTGTCTCTGCCCAGGGCTCCGTGGGGAGCAGGAGCTCCCTCTCCCCGCCTGTCAGTCAAACACTGCGGCTTGGAAGTTCAAGCGTGGCCAAAAGGAAGCAGATTTCAAAACACACCTCTGCTCACCCCGGTTTCCTCCCCGCCCCCTCATCCGAGCTGATCCAGGCTCCCTGGGGGCTCCCTTACCCCTGGCCTGTCCCAGGCTGAGCTGAAACCACAAGGATCTGGGGCAGAGGTCGGTTGGGGTGTGGGGAGCATTGAGGGGAGCTGGCAAAGGCTCCCCCAGCAGCCTCAGCCCACCCCTGTCCTGGGGGCCACTCCTCGTGGGTAGAGAATAACCTGAGGCCGATCCCGGAGGAGGGCCCTGGGGGTGGCAGGGGGAAGGGGCCTGACCCCTGAAAATCAGTGAGGCTGGGGGTCTGCCTGCCACCTTTCCACACTTGCTGTTTTATTTATGATGCCATCCCTGCACTAGCACAAGCCTTGGCTTCTAGAATATTCTCTGTAAATATCTGTTGAGTGAACGTGTGAATTCGTGAATTCCCACTAAGGAGAAATTTGTTCCTCTTTGACTCCGAAGAAGAAGGAGGGTGTGCGGCCAGAGGGGCCCAGAGAGTTTCACCAAAACTGGAGCCTTGGGGCCTCAGTCCTCTGTCATCGCCTCCCTCTCGCTTCCTCTCAGCAAGGGGGTTCGGGTCAGAGCCCTTGGGACCCCATCCTGACCCCGCTGCCTTCTAGCTGTGTGACATTGGACAAGCCAGTCCCTCTTCAAACCTTAGCTTTCCTCACCTATGTCATGGGGAGATATCGGTCTCCTCCACAGGGTACTGTGAGCCCTGAATTGAACCAGGGCCCACAAATAAATCCTAGCACAGCCCCTACATGCAACAAAAAAGGCCTCACAGATATCAGCAACCTTTGGAAATTACAGATTGCACTGGAATGCCTTTCCATGAGGCTGTCAATAGGGTTAAAAGCACAGCCACTGCGAACCCATAGCAAATAGCGGATGCTTCTCGTCAATTTCTTTGTGAAAGCAGATGGGAATGAAGCATGCCTGAGCGTGGAGGCCGATTTTGGAATGAACGTCTTGACAGTGGGAGTTCACCCTTCCGGGTTGTTTCGCGAGTTTTTTCTCATTTCCCCTGGTGCCCACTGCTCAAAGCCCGACCATAAAAGCAGTGACAGCCAGGACCACATTGTTCACTTTTATTGCAGTCTTGTTTTCCATTTGGAAAATCTCTCCCCAGAATGTGCTTGAAATTTTGAAGAGGTGAGTTAATATATCGATGATGTCTTTATTGTCAGGACACTTCCTGAATTAGAAATAAAAGGCTCTGCTGAATTCAATCAAGTGGCATGGGGGAGGGGGTCCTTTCCCAGGGTGGAAACCCTCCTTTTGCGGCCAGCCTGGAAGCGGGTGGGGGACCACGCTTTCTGAGGCTCGGAGGAGATCCCTCTAATTCTGGAACTTGGCAGTTGGTGTCCAGTTTCCTCTGAAGGCAAAGGGAGCAAAGGGCCAGGCAGGTGGATGCCCGAGGTGTGGGTCCATTCCTGGCTCTTCCTGGACAGCTCAGCTCACTACCAGTCCCAGCCTGATCCTCCCCTATAGCCCCCTGCATGTGAGTCACACGGGTGCGTAGTGCAGGCCCTCCCTCTGCAAAGCCATGAGAACACCTACTTTGACCTTGGTGCCGCCTCCACCATGAGTTCTGCTCCACCAGGCTTCACCAGCCGGAGTCCTCATTCCTGAGGTCCCAAAGCCTCTTCCCCGCCACTGACACCTTCTTACTGTCCTGTCAGAATGCCTCTGATCTTTTGAGTCTGAAGTCTGTGAATCAAAAGAAGAGGCAGATGGCAGGATGAACTGAAAAGACCAAGGTCTCACAGATGTAGACTTGAGTCTCCTTGTTTTCTGAGTTGCTGTGTGATATGAGGCAAGTGACTTTATCTCGCTCTCTGCCTCAGTTTCCTCTCTGGTGATGGAAACACCCAGCGCAGTGTGTGGTGGCTACTGATCCCACGTGTTCACTTTCCTAAAACCTGTTATTGCTGGGGAAAGAAGGAGCCCATGAAATTTGGACAATGGATGGCACCAGGCAGCAAAAGTTTCTTTTCAAGTAGAAACAAAGGCAGGGGCTGGTCATTTTAATGAACACCTACTATGCATCAGGCACACGGCAACTTTATTCTACAGGCTCAGAGGGGTTAAGTTACTTGCCCAAGGTCACACAGCTAACGAAAGAGGTCCAGGTTCCTACCTGGGCTTATCAGACTCCCAGTTCATGCTTAGTTTTCTTCACCCTTGGCAAAGAAATGAATCTCAAAGGGTGGAATATGGATCCTGATGGGTGGGTGGGGCGCGACATCCAGAAGTCACACCTGCTGTGAAGGAGGGAAGGGTCAGGGCTGAGGCCCTACCACTCTTGTCCTCCTGGTGGCTTTGGCTGAACGCAGTGGGAGACTCTACCTTCACCTGGAGTGTCCATGCTCTGGCCATTTTCCTCTAAGGAGAAAACATCTTTTTCACCCACAGGTGCCTGAGTGGGATAAGTTTCCCAGGCCCCAGTGTTCCTGGTTCTATTTTGTATTTTCTTTTGGTGGATTTGTCCTTTGCATCCTGACTGCATACCACTTTCAGCCTCGATAGTCCTGCTTCTCAGAGATCGCCTTGGTCCCCCTTAGGCCAATAGCATGTGGGGTCCAGGACCCAGAAACAGGAAGCTGGGGAGAGCTGCTTTTTTTGCAGAAAAAAACCGGCCGATTTTTGTCTGCATTGTGGGTGGGGGCATGAGGACTGGCAGGATCAGGAGGAAGGGTGGGCCCTCTGAGAGCCCGGGTGACTGCTGATTTGCATAATTCTCAGGACCAGTTGAGGGGTTAGGTGGAGAAGCCCTGGGCTGGGGCAGGAAGGAGACGCTGTACCCAAAGTTGCACTTTAGCTAAGGATAAGATGGCTTCAGGCTGGACACGGTGGCTCACACTTATAATCCCAGCACTTTGGGAGGCCAGGGTGGGTGGATCACTTAAGTCAGGAGTTCAAGACCAGGCTGGCTAACATGGTGAATCCCTGTCTCTACTAAAAATACAAAAAAAAAAAAAAAAAAAAAAAAGCTGTCCAGCTACGCTGAGGCAGGAGAATTACTTGAACCCAGGAGATGGAGGTTGCAGTGAGCTGAGATTGCATCACTGCACTCCAGCCTGAGTGACAGAGAGGGACTCTGTCCATCTGAAAAAACAAACAAACAAACAAAAAAACGGATAAGATGGCTTCAGGTCTCAGTACTCAACGCCCTTTCCTTCACCCCAGGCAGGCTAGGAAGGACCCCGAGATACTGAGTTTGTTTGCACTCTACTGCTGTGCTTCCTATATGAACTGCTACCCGGCTCTGTGTCCTGTTTCTCCTACCTGAAAAAGACAAAGGCTCAGCCTCTAAAATTTATGCCCCTTTAGAACCTCAGCCTCCCCTCTGGCTCCATCGTCCTCACCCTTCCTCTAAAATATGACAACATCCCGATCCCTCTCCTTGCAGGCAACCGAGCTTTGTTTTCTATAAAACTTCCAGCTAATCTAAGAAATGCGTCCCCACCCATGTGTTCCTGTGTTCACCACGGAGGTCTCTTCCACCCTAAGGCGTCCCTTCCCAGCGCTGTGGAAGAGGTAACAGGGGTCGTGTGGCAAAGCTCAGATGTGGGGTCAAGTCACAAGTCTGTTACCAGAAAGGGGTCCTGATCCAGACCCTGAGAGAGGGTTCCTGGGTCTCTCACAAGAAAGAATCTGGGACGAGTCCATAGGGTAAAGTAAAAGGCAGTTTATTAAGAAAGTAGAGGAAAGAAACATGGTACTCCATGGGCAGAGCAGCAGCGTGGGCTGCTCAGATGAGTGTCCTTGGAGTTCCTGACTACCTGCTGAACAACGGGTGGATTACTCCTGAGTTTTCTGGGAAAAGGGCAGAGATTTCCCGGAACTGAGGGCTCTTCCCCTTTTGAGACTGTATAGGGTAACTTCATGACATTGCCATGGCGTCTGTAAACTGTCTTGGTGCTGGGGGGAGTGACTTTTAGCATGCTAATATATTATATTATATTTTAATATATATATATAATATATTATAATTAGCATATCATGAATGAGCACAGAATTCACTTTCATTACCATCTTGGTTTTGGTAGATTTTGGCCGGCTTCTTTACTGTGTCCTGTTTTAATAGCAGGGGCTTTGTGACCAAGGCCCAGCCTCGTGGGAATGCAGCCCATTGGGTGTCAGCTTCATTTTACCCAGCCCCTATTCAAGATGGAGTCACTCTGGTTCAAACGCCTCTGACAACCCCACTCCATTGAAGCCAGCCACCTGGGGCAGGGATGTCTCAGTGCCTCTGAGGACAATGGCCACTCCTTGTTCCCTGGGATGTTTGGAATAGAATCTAAGCCACCTCCTGCCCAGCCATGCCCAGTGCGGGGGGTCGAGAGATCAGCCTTCGGTTTCAGGCCTGCCCTCTAAGTTGCCATTGGCCAGGGATACATAACTCCATGTCTTTGTGTCTCGATTTCCCCATCTGAACAATGACAGTGTCCCTCATCTCCAGCACCCACCTCTCCAGACACTGAAAGGAACCAGAATTGTGGGTTTCAGTGGCTGCTCCCTGATGAGGGGAGCCAGCCTGGCCTGGAGGCCTGGAGGAGGCTGAGGAGGTGGAGGAGAAGCCACGTGCTGCAGCCCCACCCAAACCTCGAGGCAGCCACATCTGCAGCTCCATCTGGAACAGCTGGCCCCACCCACACACATGGTCCGGCTGCCAGACCTCCAGCACGCCCCCCACCCTGCCTGGCTGCCTTTCCTGCCACCCCCGGATTTGTACTCATAATCTGCATATTTAGCAGTTCACCACGTTGCAAGCCAAACCATAAATCCTTCTCAGGCAGGGCCCTGGGAAAGTGTTCCTCAGGCTTCTGCAGAGCCCCAAGCCCAGCACCTAAGACCCCATTTTCCAAGCCTCCCAGTGGGCAGGATGTCAGCTCTGTCTTCAGGTGTCCCTTGGACCTTCAGAGGCTGAGCCAGGCAGCTGAGCAGTCAGAATAGTGAGAATAATTGGAAGAAGAAGAAAAAGGAAAATAAGAATAATTTCATCATTTGACTTTCAGGACACTGCGTGAGACGAGCTGGGCAGTACCATTCTCCCCATTCTGCAGAAGGGTAGGTTCAAAGCTCAGGTTCAAGCCCAGAGTCATTCAGGGCTGACTCAGCCACAATGCCAGGAAGAATTGTCATGTCTGAAAGGCCCAACCAGGAAGAATTGTCATGTCTGAAAGAATTTCTAATTCTTGAGTCTGGAAGCAGCCAGGAGCTCGGGACAGAGCATGAGGCAGGGGACCCACACGCTTGGCCTCCAGTCCCAGCTCTGCCCCCAACCAGCTGTGTGGTCATGGCTACGGGGCTGGCCCCTTGGAGTCTCTGTTTCCACCACCCCTTTACTTCTGGGCTCTCTCCAGGCCCCGATTCAGCCTCCCAGCCACCCATCTCCCCAGCCCCAACTCCAAAGGAGTATAAGACCTTTGAATGTCACTGATTCTTCTTGAAAATGGAAATGGACACCCTTAGAGAGCTGTGGCCAAGAAATGTACAGAGCAGACATCCTGGTGCCTTTAGCCCATCCTTGAACCTGACCCCTTCCCCGAAATACCAGCCATTAGTGTTTTCCTAGCTCTGTCTTCTGACCAGATGGTGCAGTAAGTGGTCTACGGACTCTTTATTAAATATTATTCTTTAAATAAATGTAATTTTTCCAATTAAATTTATTTTAAAGGGTAAATTTATATCACTGGGTCCTGTGGCTTATGCCTGTAATCTCAGCACCTTAGGAAGCTGAGGTGTGCAGATTGCTTCAGTCCAGGAATTCAAGACCAGCCTGGGCAACATGGTGAGATCCTGTCTCTACAAAAAAAACACACAAAAATTAGCTGGGCATGGTGGTGCTCACATATAGTCCCAGCTACTTGGAAGGCTGAGGTGGGAGGATCACATGATCCCAGGAAGGCTGAGGCTGTAGTGAGCCATGAGCACACCTCTGCCCTCCAGCCTGAAGGACAAAGTGAGATCCTATCTTAAAAAAAAAATTATATGACTCCTACAAATGAAAAAAAAAAAATCAGAATCATTTGCCATAAAAAACAAAAGGTAACCAGAACAAGAAGTATGAAAACAAAATAATGTTATTGGCTTTACTGGAAATTGCACCATGCCAGAGCCTGGGATCCATGCCCTGCCCTCTCTTCCAATTCACTCATCTAGCAGGCGTTCACTGAGCCCCTCCCGTGAGCCAGGTGCTTGCCAGTGCTGGAGATAAAGCAGTTAACAAGAAACAGACAAAGCCACTATCTCTGTGGAGCTCGCACACTAGTGGAGGCAGAGAGAAAATAAGTAAAATAACTTGTGGTAGAGGTCCTGACCAAGAAAAGCAAGAGGGGAGGGATCACTACCTTACCCAGGATGGTCAGGGACGGTCTGGATGTGAGTCTGAGTACATCAAGGAAGGACTCGAGGGAGTGAGCCATGTGGGCATCTGAAAACAGCACGTGCAAAGGCCCTGAAGCAGGAGTGCCAGCAGATGTGAGGAATGAACCAAAGCTGAGATCAGAGAGTTAACAGGAGTTGAGATGAGAGAGGAAGATAAAGAAGATAAAGATGAACTCGGAGTCTGATAAACCCGGAGAGGAACCTGGAGCCTCTTTTGTTAGCTGTGTGGCCTTGGGCAAGTAACTTAACCCCTCTGAGCCTGTAGAATAAGGTTGCTGTGTACCTGATGCATAGTAGGTGTTCAGTAAAATGACCATCCCTATGCTTTGTTTCTATTTGAAAGGAAACTTTAGCTGCCTGGTGCTACGCATTGCCAGGGAGACTCTGTTAGCGGGGAAGGTTTAGAGCGTTGAGCAGGGTTCAGGTTGGAGGGGCAGCAAATAGAAACTTCCTCATGAGTCTAATCAGAAGAAAGGAAAAGAGTAAAGTGACAACTCTCCGGCTTGATGACTCTGGGCTGTAGTGCCGGGGCTTTAGAGCTCTCTGAAGCCAGCCTGAGGAACGTGGGGATGGGAATCTTGACCTTCCCCGGAGCATGCTTTGGGGATCTCTAGGTGTCTTTCCTGCTCTGTTTCCAAGCGGAACACAGAGGCCTCCAAAGCAGCTCTAGAAGTGATCTAAGTGGTCCGCGAATACCCCAGAGGCATCCCTTTTCCTGACCTCCCCTCTGCATTCCATGCATCCTTACTTTGTCTTCCCTTGCTTCTGGCTCTTGCCAGGTGAGATGGTCCCTGGCGGGAGCTGGAGCCGGGGCGGACGGGACCGAGGGAGGATCTGATCAGGCATCCAGTGAAGGGAGGGCTGATAGAAGTTCGGAATAAACCCACCTCTGCTCCTGTGGATGGACGGCTGGAGGGCCTGGGCGCCTCGAGGGCGGGGCTGGGTTTTAGTTCCCCCAACCTTGTGGTCGAGTCAGGCCTGGTGGGTCTGTAACAAGGTAACTAAACAGCCTGCAAGCCACAGGCACAGCTAATTCCCAAGGCGGCCGCAAGATGGCAGAATTCCAGCGAGGACTGGAGAAGCTGGCAGAAGTCTGGGCAGGGCCGGAGGACCCTCAACGCTCACCCAGGGCTAAGCCAATGGGTTGTACAACTCCTGAGGGCGCTCCTTCTGTTGCCTTTTATGACATGGTCCCTGCTGGGGTTGTGCAATGCTCAGCCTTGCCTGGGTTCCTGAGTTTTGGGTTGCTTGGTGGTGCTGGCCAGGAAGGGGGAGCTAAGCTGTGTCTAAGGTGGACCCCCGCCTATAGCACAAAGGGCTTCCTAAAAGCCCAGGCACTGGAACTGGCCTGAGCTGGGGCTGAAAGCTGGATTTACTATGTCCCCACTATATGACCTTGGATCAACTGATCAAAAAAAAAAAAAAAAACAAATTCTGTGCCTCAGTTTCCCCATCTGTAAAAAGGGGGCAAATTAAATGAGCTAATACACAAAACTGCCTAGAATATGACCTGATTGTCAGTCTCCAATACATGTTAGCATTCATCATCAATGCTGTTGTGGTCGTTCTTATTATTTTCCTTGGCCAGTGAGCTGGGGAAGGAGTTTAGTTCAGGAAGGACAAGATGTGGTGAGGACAGGCAGAGAAGAGAGTGGGAGATGGACGCCACCTGTGCCTGGCCCTGAGGGGACACAGGGAGCGAGCGATGTGGCCTGCAGAAAAAGTCCAGCCAGAGAATGTTCCGACACAGAAGGGGGCGGAGGGGCAGCCCCCAGGGACTCAGGAAGGCGCCGGGATGACCTGGGAGGCCTGGAGCAGATGCAATGGCGGAGGCGCCAAGCAGCGAGGAGGGAGGAGCAGGGCTCTTGACTTGAATGGGGGAGGGGAGACAGCAGAGGTCAAGATGTCACAGCAGGGAAGAGCTGGGAGTTTGCTGGAACAGCAGAGGGGCCAGTACCTAGAAGAAAGGAGCCCGATGAGGAAGGGGAGAAGTTTAGATGGGGGGCTGCGGTTAGACTGAACATCCTCAAATGTCAAAAAGGAATTTCCATTTCTTCCACTGGGAGCCCCTGAGAAAATAATAATGAAAGGATCTACGGTGATTCATGCCTGTAATCCCAGCCCTTTGGGAGGTCTAGATGGGCGGATCACTTGAGGTCAGGAGTTTGAGACCAGCCTGGCCAACATGGTGAAACCCCGTCTCTACTAAAAATGCAAAGAATTAGCCGGGCATGGTGGTGGGCGCCTGTAATCCCAGCTACTTGGAGGCTGAGGCAGGAGAATCGCTTGAGCGTGGGAGGCAGAGGTTGCAATGAGCCAAGGTCACGCCATTGCACTCCAGCCTGGGCAACAAGAGCAAGACTCTGTCTTCAAGAAAATAAAAAGGTGGGCCTAGCAATATATAAGGTGCTGGGTGCTTGTGCATTTTATCTCATTTAATATTCACGTGTTCAGGACATTTAACATTGTCAAAGATGATGTTCCTATCATCAACAACTGTTATTATCCCTGCTAGGGATGAAGAGACTGAGGATCACAGAGGGGAAGTCATTTTCTCAAGGTCACGCAGCTGCGGGGTGGAGGCAGGAGTAGAACCTTCAGCCACCCTCCGGGTTGCCCTCCGCAGGTGGGAAGGGTGGGCGTGCTGGGCTGAGAGTCGGGCAGGTCTCCTCCAGGCTCTGCCTCTGCTTTGCTGTGTGGCCTGGACTAGGAGCTTCTTACCCCGCTTCTGTGGAATGAAAAGGAGCTGCAGGAGGAGGGTGCCCAAGGGGCAAGAGATGGGCCTGGAGGAGAAGCAAGGGGGGGCAGGAGGGGCCGTGACCTCAGCAGGCTGGGTGAGGTCCCAGCTCAGGAGCATCCTGGGAGCTCTGGCGGACCTGGCCTGGAGCTCATTAGCCCCGGGAGGGGAAGTGCAAGGGCGGCAACCTTTGCGAGGGCGAGCCAGCATCCCGCTGGCCCTGACACCAGGTCCGGCACCCACGAACATCTGGCCTGCTCTCACGCAGGCCTGGAGAAGCTCTAAGGGTCAGAGGTGGGTGCAGACTGGCGGGGAGGACCTAGCTCTGCCCTGGGAGTTATGGGACCTTGGACCAGTTTCCCCATCCATCCCGGTGATAGATGAGGCTGGCAGCCCCTTCATGGGCCCCCTTCCAAACCTCACATTCCCAGGGCCTGCAAGTGTGGGGAGAGGTCGGGAGATGGGACATCCCTGGAGGCTGATGGTGAGCCGACACAAAGACTGCAGAGACTAGAAATCCTGTGCTTAGAAAGAGCCTTGGAGGTTGGCCGCGGTGGCTCACGTCTGTAATCCCAGCACTCTGGGAGGCTGAGGTGGGCGGATTACCTGAGGTCAGGAGTTCAAGACCAGCCTGACCAACATGGAGAAACCCCATCTCTACAAAACACACACACACAGAAAGCTGGGCATAGTGGTGCTTGCCTGTAATCCCAGCTATTCAGGAGGCTAAGGCAGGAGACTCGCTTGAACCTGGGAGGCAGAAGTTGTGGTGAGCTGAGATCGTGCCATTGCACTCCAGCCTGGGCAACAAGAGTCAAACTCCGTCTCAAAACCACAAAAAAATGAAGAGCCTTGGAGGACTAGCCCATGGTTTGAGCCACGTGGGGTCACTGCAGCAGAGAGGTGGCCAGGGGAGTGGGGTCCTTGTGCCATCACCCCAGGCTCCAACAGCTTTCTTTGTCTGCCTCGGTGCCTATCTTCATACGGGGGGTGTGAGTCGGGCCTCTCCTGCTAAACAACAGCCTGAAAAGGCCCGGCCCAGACTCGCCTCATTTCACAGAGAGAAAGGCTCAGAGAGGGAAAGGGACTTGTTTGAGCCACAGCCGAGAGGCTGAGGGGACCGCGGTGACAGAGGATGTCCCCTCCACCTCCCTATCCACATCCCTCCAGCGTGTCTGCTTCTGAGGAAGAGAGACCGGCAGTCTACCCGGATGTGCTCACGCTGCCGCAGAACAGTCACCCGAGCTGTGGTCCACTCGGACCGCCGGCTGTCCTGGCGTCTTCCCTGGGAACCTAGACGGCTCCATGTGTTCTTCCCTCCTGGTTTCTCCCTCCTCAGGATTCCAAGCTGCTGAGTGTTTCATTTTGCTTTCCCTCAGAGGGGCAGATCCGTGTGCTGGGGAGGTCTGGAGGTGCCCTGGCCTTCCCTGGTGGGTACAATTTAAAAACAGACCAAGAAACGAAACCGCAATCCGACGCCTGTCGACTGCTACGTGGAGCCTGACAGCTTCCCGAGGTCCCGTCGTAGCAGGATTGCCCCTCTTTGGAGGGGAGGAAACCGGGGCTCAGAGAGGGGATTGGATGCTCTTGATGTCCCGCGCGGGGACTAGAACCCAAGCCTGGAGACTCCAAGCCCCAAGCAGCCTGTGGCCTGCTCTGCTGTTTTCCGCATCTCTCCCGGGGTCTCCTCCCTGACACAGAACAACCCGGATCTGCTGGGGCCGCGGCATCCTCGGTCTCGTCTGACCCTCCGTGGGCCTGGACCACAGTGAGCCGGGCCCAGACGGCCGTTTCAGAGACAAGGGCGACCCCTGCTGGAGGAAGTAAGCATGACATGCTGCGGCGTGTCACCCGGGCGGGGCACATTCACTGCCTGGCTTCCTTCCTCCCTCCGTGCGTGTTTGCTGAAGGCCTCCTAGATGCAGCGTCTCCGAGGTGACAGAGACACTGAATGAAACCTGGTCTTTCCCCCCCAAGAGATTTCCAGGCAAATATAGTAAGTATATGGCAATAATTGCAATGTAAAGTATGAAAACCAACGGTTTTTACTTTTTTCCCCCTTTTAATCCCTGGAAATAAATTCCTATGTGAAAATGTAGTTAACAGGGCAGATGCGGTGGCTCACACCTGTAATCCCAACACTTTGGGAGGCTGAGGCAGGAGGATTGCCCCAGCTCAGGAGTTTGAGACCAGCCTGGACAACATAGTGAAACTGTGTCTCTAGCAAAAATACCAAAATTAGAGGGGCGTGGTGGCATGCACTTATAGTCCCAACTACTCCGGAGGCTGAGGTGGGAGGATTGCTTGAGCCTTGGAGGACAAGGCTGCAGTGGGGTGAGATTGCACCGCTGCACTCCAGCCTGGGTGACAGAGTGAGAGCCTGTCTCAAAAAAAAAAAAAGTAATTGACAATAATAGCCAACACTTGGTGAGCACTCACTATGTACTAGGCATGGTCCTAAGTGCCTTTCCTGAATAAACTCATTCATTTCTCCCAATAACCTTTAGGAGGCAGGCACATTATTAGCTCCACTGTACAGATAAGGGGACTAACGATCAGAGAGGGTGAGTAACCTGGCCAGAGTCACACAGCTCAAGAGATGCAGAATCAGGATTTGAAAGCAAGCAGACTGGCTTTGAAGCCTTGACCTTCATCTCAAGGTAATACTGCCTCTCTGTACACCTGGTGCAAGTGAGGCTTCTCTGGCAGCAGAGGTTGAGGGGGATGTGAGGTTAGGAACCACGCTTGCTCTGCCCATCCCCCACCTCCTCTGGACACCTAAGGAATCATCAAAAGCTGGTGACCCCAGTGTGGAAGTCGGTGCATACATGACGCTGATGGGTCTTAAGCAGGGAAGAGGGAAAATTCTTTTTGAAGGAGAATTTGTATTATTTTAATTATTTTTATGTACAGAAAACAAAAGTGTACATTTAATCCAGTTAAGTGACAAGTTCATTAACCTTTGCCTTTTCCAACTTGGCAATGTAAGCCATAGATTTGGAACCCAGGACATTGCCTCCACAGTGACCATAGATCTTATCAACATCAGCCGTTGTAATTGGTCCTGATAGCTTCCACTGGCTTAGCCGAAGTGCCTTTGTCTTCTGAGTTAACCTGTGTGAAGGCGACAGTGGTGCGGGTCTTCCTGTGGGCTGGACGTCCCAGTCTTGCCTTCCCCTTGATGATGCAATCAGGGACCCCCATTTTACGATGGGGCAGGCAGAAAGACAACAAGCTTGACGGGATCCCCATCGTGTGCAATCGTCACCAGCTGAGACTTCTTGTTCTCCGCCAAGGTGGTGATGGTGTTGACTCCTGCTCAAAGGACAGGTGTCTCTTAGTGAGGATGTCTCCTTTGCTGTCAGCTTTCTTCTCTTGCTTTGTCTCTGGTCTGTACTTGTGGGTCAGCTTAAGCAGCTGAGTAGCTGTTTGGTGGTCCAGGGCCTGGACCAGGGTGAACTGGTTAAATCACAGGGGGCACTTTCAGCTGCTTAGAGAGGATGACTCTGCTGCTGCAACCTGATATAGTGGGGCCATTTCACAAAGCAGCTGAGGTCACTTTTGGGCTGGATGTCCAGTGTCAAAATTCCTGGGCCTTTTCTTAAATGGGGGGATTCACCACTTTCTTGTCTTCCTGCTTATCCATGACAGTAGGGGTGGGGGCCACCTTCTCCCCTTTGCCTTTGTTCCTCTTGGCATCTTGGGAAGGTGGAGAAGTAGAAAAAAATAGATTTATGTGTTGCAGTGGTTACTCCAGGGGTGGAGCAAGGAACTCAAACCTTGTGATCAAAAGCTGTGATCAGATTTGGGGGGCTGACCTGGGGAGAGAGTGGAGGGCACAAGGGCAGAGGAGGGAGGATGACTTGTGTTCACTGAGGAGATCATGTGGCCATAAGCTTCATTTTTAATTTACCTGAAGTGAGGTATGTTTCTAATTTGTCTCATGAGTCCACCAATTTATTCACAGCCATTCGTAGAATACCTACTATGTGCTGGTCACTGTCCTTGATGCTGGGGACATAGTGGGAAATAAGGACATAGGTCCTGCTCTTACGAAGCTCACACTTTTGGTGGGGGAGTCTAACAATGACCTAATAAGTAAATAAGGTGAAGATGGTGATAAATATTATGGGGCAGATAAAGCCAGGCAATGTGCTGAGAGGCCAGCCCAGCTAGTCTGAATTCTTGCACTGCCACTGGCTGTGCAGATCTGGGAACTGAGTGTTTCTGGCAGAGGGAAAGGCAGATGCAAAGGCCCCGAGGTGGGAAGGTGCTTTGAGACATTAGAGAAACAGAAATTGTGACTGAAGCGTGAGAGGAGGTCAGAGAACTAGGCAGGGGTTAGAGCACATGCTTTATAAAAATAAAATAACATAAAAAACAAAGCTTAGATTTTTTTTTTTTGTCCAGGGCAATAAAACACTTTAAGAAAGTTTGGGGCAGAAACACGACAGGGTCTGATTTGCATTTGCAAAGTATCATCACTCTGACTGCTGAGAGGAGAAAGATTGTGGAGTGGCAAGAGTGAAAGCTGGGCTGAGTGTGGTGGTTCATGCTGTAAGCCCAGCACTTTAGGAGACCCAAGTGAGAGGGTCACTCTAGGCCAGGAGTTCAAGACCAGCCTGAGCAACATAGTAAGACCCTGTCTCTAGAAAAAAATTTAAAATTATTTGGGAGTAGCGGCATGCTTGTAGTTTCAGCTACTCAGGAGGCTGAGATGGGAGGGTCATTTGAGCCCAGGAGTTCGAGGCTGGCTGTGATAAGCTGTGATCACACCACTGTACTCCGGCCCAGACAACAGAGTGAGACCTTATTTCCAAAAATAAAAACTAACAATAAAAAAGACTGAAAGCCAGGAGTTGAGTTGCCCAGTTAGGAGATGATTGCATTAAACCAAGAGGGAGATGATGGTGACTTGGAACAAGAGGGTGGAAGCGATGCAGATCAGAAGCAATGGAAAGAGTCAGATGTCTCTGGAGGTAGAGGTGACTGGGCTTACTGATGGGCTGGAAATCAGGGTGGGTGGAGGAGATATTTCACAGGAAGGAACGAAGGGTATGTCCTAGAATTTGCACTGCATGAATGGTGCTGTGACTTACTTAGATGAGGATGGCAGGAGGAACAGGCGTGGGGTGGAGGCTAAGGGGAACAAGAGTTCCACATGTGATTGCATGAGAAGAGATGAGACATACAAATGCATATATGAGTCCAGGAACTGTTGAACAGATCAGATCTGGAATTATAAATTTGGGTGTCATCTCATCAAGAAACGGTGATCCATGATCAGGGAAAAGTTATCCATGATCAGGGAAAAGTTATTCCTGATTCTGTATCCAGCCATTAAAAGGGCTCCCATCGATATCGCTATTAACACTTCCAATGTCAGTGCCATCCTCGCATTACCATTATTGTCATCACGATCACCACCATCATCAGCAATACAGTCATCACTATCACCACTACCATCATTGTCATCACAATGACCTCTCATTACCTCACCATCACACTTCACCATCCTTCTCATCACCACAGTCATCACTGCCATCATCACTATAGCAACCAGCATCTTCACCATCATCACCATAGCAACCATCATCTCCATCATCACCATAGCAACCATTTCCATTATCATCACCATAGCAACCACCATTACCATCACCATCACCATAGCAACCGCCATCATTTTCATCAGATACAATCATCAGCATTGTTATCATTGCCATCAGTGTTATCACCACCTCTCCCACCATCAGTGTCACTAGCAACGCCACCATTGTCATTCTCATCACAACTATTACAACCGTCTATCACCATTTCCTCCATCACCAAGTCCATCACCATCAGGACAGCAGATCTCTATCTCCACTACAATCTCTATCATCGAAACCATACCATTTCTATCACCATTATACTCTTCATCATCTGTTATTAAATTCATTCTTCTTGTAAAGCTGAAAGCCCTTGACCTGTGATCTCACTCATCTGCACTTTTCTCCACTGTTGCTAAGTTCACTTTTCCTACTTTCCGGGTGGGGTGGGGGTGGCTCAAAGATGGGGAGGTAACTTGTTGAGAAATAGCCATGGAGTAAAACGTGGAGGTTTTGGTTTGGGCAATGAGGATTAGAGTCAAGGATCCCTAGACTTTGAAGATGAGTTTAGGAAAAAGATCACTCTGAATCTCTGTAAATCAAATGAAACCAAGAGAAACTGCAAGGATGTAGATTAGTCTGCTGTTAACAGAAGACCCCAAATTCAGTGGCTTCAGCAAAATCTCTCTCTCTGGCATGGCTGCTCAATGTTGGCAAGGACCCAGACATTCTATTATGTTTCTCCATCATCCCCAACATGCAGTTTCATGCAGTTCAGGAAAGCTGACCAGTTTGTCTGTTAGGTCTGCATTCCAAGCAATGGAAATGGTGTAGAAGAAAGAGAACGGTTCCCTCCATCTCCCCACCTCCTTTATCTCTTTAAGGGTGTGACTCAGAAGCTGCAGACATCACTTCTGCTCACATCCTTGGCCAGAGAGAGGGGGCTCTGTCCATCAAGATAAAAATTTGTATTCCATTATTTCTAATTATTATAGTAATGTAATCTGATATTTATTAGATAACTGCTACATGCTCCATTTTATAACAAGGACTGCACACATACCATTTCCAATCTTGTGACACAGAAAACAACTACTCTTTTTACTGCCTCCATTTTATTAATGAGAAAAGTGCTACTCAAAAAGGTTAGGCCAATCGTCTCCAAGCTACCTGCTGAGAGCTGAGTGGCACACTCTTCTCTGGGGGAGGAGTGTGGCAACCAAACATCTGTTCCCTGTCAAAGGTAATAGGTCTCTAGAGTCAGATTGCCCAAGTTCAAATGCTGCTCCTACCACTTCTCAGCTGTTTGACCATGAGCAAGGGACTGAGACCCTTTATATTTCTCTATGCTTCTTTTTTTAAATCTGTAAAATGGAGTCTTTATGGATAAGACCTTAGCAGAATGCCTGACACACAGGGAGTGCTGAAAAACTATTAAGTACCATGTCTCCTTGGTTTTCATGGGGAACACTTCCAGAAGATCTCCCCTCCCACAAGATACCAAAGTCTGCTGATGTTTAAGATCCTTATATTAAATGGTATAGTGTTTGTATATAACCTGGCATGGTTAATACTGAGTGTCAGCTTGATTGAATTGAAGAATGCAATATTGATCCTGGGTGTGTCTGTGAGGAAGTCAGTGGGCTGGGGAAGGCAGACCCACCCTTAATCAGGTGGGCACCATCTAAACAGCTGCCAATGAATATAAAGCAGGAGAAAAATGTGAAACAAGACAGGCCTTGCCTCCCAGCCTACGTCTTTCTCCTGTGCTGGATGCTTCCTGCCCTCGAACATCGGGCTCCCAAGTTCTTCAGTTTTGGGACTTGGACTGCCTCTCCTTGCTCCTTAGGTTGCAGATGGCCTATTGTGTGACTTGTGATCTTATAAGTTAATAATTGATAAATTCTTTATATATATTAGTATATATTATATATATACTAATATTATATATATATATAGACACATACACAGGATATATAATACTATATATAATTATATATATCCTACTAGGATAATTACATTTATAAAATTATATATATTATATATCCTATGTATATATATTATCTCTATATATGTGTATATAGCACACTGATGTGTACATATATATAGTGAGAGAGAACACTGATAGTCCTTGGCAGAAACTGTTTAGAGAGTTATGCAAAATAAGTGCATTTGACACTCCTGATTCACCACTCATGAGAGGAAAGGAGTTTAGTGACTCTATACTTAATACTTTTGACCATATGTGGAGAACCAAGGAACACAATGAAGCTGGTTGGTTGTTCAGTGGACAAAGAGATGAAAGAAAATGATGAACTCAGAGATTCTGTCTCCCGGCTTCAGAAACAGACATTAAGCTTCAAGTCTGCTAAGACTGCCCAGAGTGAGAGTCTTATCTCCTGCAGAGAAAGAGCTGAAAGTGTGGAAAAGAGACACAAGCTCTTATCCTGTGAGTGGCTGACCTGCAATGAAAGGTGCATGCACAGCCTCGCCAGGTGT
Organism: Plecturocebus donacophilus; assembly: GCA_004027715.1. Classification (NCBI taxonomy): domain Eukaryota; kingdom Metazoa; phylum Chordata; class Mammalia; order Primates; family Pitheciidae; genus Plecturocebus; species Plecturocebus donacophilus. The sequence goes on from PVKP010020617.1 coordinate 40,136, forward strand.
CTACTGTTAAAGTGAGGGCATTGACTGGAAAAGATAGGACCCTGCAACTTGGAATAGGGACATGTGGGAGGAACCTCATGAAGCCAGGGACATGGAATTTGTAAACTCTGATGAATCTTTTTTGCCAGAAGGAACAGCTTCCGCATTCCCCGTAGTGGCAACATCCCCTCCCGGACCCATGCTGCCATCAGCCTTTCCACCTTTGTCTGAGGAGATAAACCCTGCACTACCTGAGACAACAGTAATGGCCTACCCTGAGGCAGTTGCCAGGCAAGATAATATTGATTTTCCTCAGGAGCCACCCCTGACACCTCTGTTTGCTTCTCGACCGATAACTAAAGTCCTGGCAG